>JAIUZE010071158.1:0-82687 GCA_022085475.1 Heliosperma pusillum | reverse complement strand
GATGGACATAGTGTGAATGGATGAACATATGAACAAAGCGAACGAGTTTTCATTCAAACACATTATATATGGCCACCAAGATTTAAATTAATACTCTCTCTGATCCACACCAATGGTAACATGGTGAAAAATGGAGTATTTAAGAAAAGGTGAAATAAGGAGGGGTAAAAAGGGAAAAAATAGGTGAGTCATGTGATTGTGAGTTTAATTATGGAATTGATAGGTGGACCATGTAATGACATTTTGTGTAAATATCAAATGAGAATAAGGATAATATAGTACTATTGTGGACCAAATAAGGTATGTTACCATTGGTGTGAATCGTCCGTTTATGCTAACTGTTACCATTGGTCTGGATCGGAGGGAGTATGTATTATGTATACGTGTTTGGAAGATCTCATATATCTTCTGATATACTTGAAAAACTAAAAGTATAAGTAGAAGATCTCATATATTTCAAAATGTCCAAGAAATAGAGCTTTTTCGAGCGATTACATAGAGTATATATATATTTTGTGAATTGCTTTGAGTAATATTAGAGTCTCACCTCTTACAAAACAGTTACATAAAAACTCAAAAATAGTGATCATATTTGTGCGGGTTTCTTGTAGTGGCTTTCTTGATCTCGCTACGTTTAAAGGAGTAGAACTACGTTAATATAGCTATCTTGGGGTATGGCGCGCGTAGCGCGCCATACAACAACTAGTATTTGATAAACACTTATAGCCTTCCATATACATTCCATAGAGAGAGGAGTATAAAGTCAACCAGACAAAGATAAAGATGACATGATAAATCCCAAGAGAAGAGAAGGAAGGGTAAGACCTAAGAGGTCCACTACCCTCTCTGTTTTTCATGCTCTTCTACCTTCACCCTCTCACGATCGATTAAAGTAATATATACCCAGTGGCAGACCTAGAGCTTTAGACATAAGAGTGCACACTCGAATTTTTTCCCGGGTAATATAACAATATGATTGATAATTAGAGCTTTCCGTCATTACAAGTCAACATGACGTCAAAAAATTATCCGATACGACATAAAATTTTATGTCATCTAAGAGAAGTTAATGTCCTAAAATGCTTTAATACATGGTTATGATCTTACCTAAAAAACCTCTCTTGAAATTTTGAATTGCTATTGATAAAAAAAATCTCGTTAGAAATGTTACTCATAAATCGAATTCATATTAAAAATTACTCATTTTTAAACTGTTTTTTTTTTAATTACTCTCTTGTAAAAATTCCCCCCTAAATTTACTCCCTTTTAGTTCAAAACTCCAACTTAAGTAACTTATTACGTATGTTTTTGAACTCTCCCATCATTTGTCTACATATTTATATCTTTCAAAAAAAAAATTGGTCAACCCTCAAACAAAATAAGTGCAAAAACCGACGGAATAAGTCACTTAAGTTGAAGTTTTAAAGCAATTTTTTGATAGAAATGTATCTTAAGTAAGTAAATTTTCTTTTTAAAAAAACATTATAAAGCAGTAAGTTTAAATAAACTGGATTTTAAAAAGGATTAAATTGTAATTTAATAAAAAAGAACCTTGAAATATAAAATAGTATGTAAATTACAAAATTAAAAATTGGCAACCGAGAAATTCGAAGTAGTTAAACTCCTGCCCTCACGTTGGTAGTAGACTATGCTAACCGCTACGCCAGCAAATCTGTTTATTAATTACTACATCCTAATTGTATATTTACCGTCCTTGCTTTTTTTTTTTTAAAAAAGAAAAAATCAGAATTTGAGGTTGTGCACGTGGGGTGTTGTGCGCACCCCCAGACCCGCCACTGTATATACCGTGTGGGATCAGAAAGCAAGTGAATCAAGCAAAATAAAAGATATTTTAATCGCTTGTAAAAGGAGAATGTAGAAAAGAAGGTTGGAAAGAGAAGGTGGATAGTAATTCTCTGTCTAAATAGGTCTCACAACAAAGTAAAGGAAGACCACAACTACTTGAAATGATAAAGTTCAACTTTTGCAAATCAAGTTCCAATATAAATGAAAGCTGATGGTGGTATGACTCATTTGAGTTTCAAACAAAATTATGAATGTTTTGTGGATGAACTTAGTAGAATTATAAGTGGATTGTACATCTGATGTAGTACAACAGATAATCTAGTTTTTGAGCTTCACAATAAAGTTTTTGAGTATAATATTTAAAAATTATGAATTTTAATATAAAGTTATTGAGTTCATTAATTTGAACATTAAGCTCAAAAAAAGTTACAATAAAACTCAAAATACATCACATATAAGATTTAAAATGTAATTATAAACTTTAAAAAACTCGAAAAAAATGCATAAAAACTCAAATTCATACTAGTCTGAGGTAGTACATCCAATGTATAATCCTTTTTCTCAGAATTATAACTGACATTATAAATTGTAGGCTACTTTGTAATGTCAATTCCAACTTCCAATGAAATGTTTTTTGGATTAAAATTTAGAGTCTTGATTTTCGGAGTGCACATTTTGCTCATTATAGTACACTATTAACAATTATACCCCTTTCATTTCTCATATCATTTTCATTTTCTAACATCTTTCTAATGTTTTCTCTCTAATATCAAAACATCAATTCATCTAAAATTATAGATACGTACTGCGAAATAAATTCCGAAAATTTAATGGTAATTAGTAGCGAAAAATTTAAATCGTAAATAAAGGTAACAAAAACGAAATTGAACACCAAAACTTATCGTACGACACATTTTATAAATCACCCGTATAACACACGAGTTTAAGGCTAATTTGAATTAAAATAAACGGAAAATTTTCACGGTACCCCAAAGTTTGACATTTTGCCCGAAATGCCCAAATTCTTTACACGAAAACCTTTGAGTGGCCATAACTCGGGTTTACAAACTCTGAAAATGACAAAACAAAATTTCAAATTGTTTATCTTTCTGAGAACTACGATTTGAAAAAAAAAATTGTCGAGTTCTAAACTCTTGACCAAGAGATATGGCCACTTAGAGTTTGTTCGGTAAAAAAAACTTTGACATACAAAAACTCCTAGCCACGGAATCCAAATACGACTAATTTGTTTTTCAAACCGTAGTTCTCGGAAAGATGAACGATTTGAAAAAAAAATCGTTATTTTTTGAGTTTGTAAACCCGAGTTATGGTCAGTCAAAGTTTTCCGGGTAAAATTTTTGGATATTTCAGGTAAACCATCAAAGTTGGAGGGTACCATGAGAATTTTCCGGTAAACTAAAGGAGAGGTCAAATGACTCAAATTCACAAGGGGAAAAACACACAGCAAAGATTCTATTTTTTTCCCCTTTTGTCTCTTGAGACTTGAAAGGGGATTATTGATTGACATTTATCTCCCCTCTCTTTTATTCTCCAACATACCTTTGGTGGGTGATTGGGGTCGGGTCGGGTCTACCCAGTAGCCATGGGTCTTTGGGATGCCTTCCTCAATTGGCTTCGGAGGTTTCATTTTTATCCCTCTTTCCTCTGTATTTCTCGTTTTTTTCTAAAAAAAATTATTTGTTTTTACCTTTTATTGCTGTTAATTATGCGTATTTAAGGGTTGCTTTGCATTAACCAATTTTTGAAAATGGGTTCATTAAAGAAGTAGGAATATTCCCAGTTTAAATAATTTGGTGATTAATTTGAATGCTAAATTTTGATGAAATTGTGTTTAGCTTATTAACCCAATTGAGAACACAGCTGAAAGTTTGCACCTTTGGTGGTTAACTTTGTAAGCCAATGATATTGGATTAGATTGTGTTTACTAGCTAAGCTAGCTGACATCCACGCCGAAATTTAGCAGGCATCGGCCGTGGTATGAGTGATGATTGATTCAGTTATGTTTTCGATGTTTGAAGTTCTAATGGGAGCGGTCTCTTTGTATTTTAGACACAAGGGTATTTGGGCAAGGCTGCGTTCATCAGACGAGCTTTTGAGAGTGTGAGGTAGTCGGATACCGTTGCTGTTGTATAAACATCCTATCTATGTTTGTCACATACCTCCTCACATCCAACCATTGCCGTGTGTTTTTGTTGTCTACATGAATATAGAAGGTTAATTAACTTATTAATAATTACCATCTCAGTGGTGGAGCTAAATGGTTCGGGATTGGTTGGGGCTCGCCCCCTGGTGGTTGAGATTTTCGTAGTTTTTAGTTAATTTTTTCGAATGTACCTTATGACATTAGTCATTCGCCCCCCTAAGTTAAATCCTGGCTTCGCCACTGCTATCTCATATGCATTCAGCTCAAATGATATTGTTTGTTCAACTTTGACCTCGCAAAATTGGAAAGATTCATTTAGTTTTCATCATTAGAACAGGCGTCAGATGTTTGATGGTGTTAAGAATGCTCTATGTGTATTTTGGCGAGACTGTCTTATCTCCATCATTCACAATTCGTAGTTTGGCTTGCCTTGTTCTCTGGAATAAACTTTGCAACACGGCATTTTGTTTTTTCAACAATGCTTCGTCTTTCTTTTCATCTGGAGTCAGGTGGTTAAATTTACGAATGATAAGAAATAATATACGAGTGAGAGGCAGCCTAAGTTTCTTCCTGACAATTAGAGGAAGTTTGGGCTTGTAATCGGGGAGGAAAATTCTGCTTTTCCAAACCTGCTTAGTTTCTGCTTTTTATGTTTATGTGGCGAGGATTAACATTGAATATTTTGGTTCAAGTTAAATCAGGATACTCTGCAGAATTCTAATCCTGACTTCACTTTTTGTTGTTACGCACATTTAGAGATTATTTATACTCTGAGCCTGTTATCCTAATCGGAGGAGAGAAATGATTGGTACTTACTTCTATGTCTGATTTATATGTGTACTCTACTGGGACTCCTAATACGGAATGAAATTAAATCGGAAGCTCCTTGCACATTGATCGGTAATGGTTCTTAATTTAATAAACTGGAGTCTTTGAAATGCCATGAGTTTGATATATGACTGTTTCGTTGTATGGGAAATTGGTGGGAGTAGTTATAACTACAATAGATGATTATTCCTCGCTTATATTTCCAACTTTCCATATTCAATACATGTTTGAATCTTTTGTATTGCCGGAGCATATAAAGCTATGGATTAACTTCACTTTGGTGCCGTGAAATCTGAGCTAATTTCACTTTGGCTCCATGATGTTGTACTAATTTCACCTTGGTGACTATTCCATAGCCTCTTTTTCAAGCAAGAAATGGAGCTTTCCTTGATTGGCTTACAGAATGCCGGAAAGACTTCTTTGGTGAATGTCGTAGCTACTGGAGGATATAGTGAAGATATGATCCCTACAGTATGTGTTACTTTCATTTCATTAGAAACTCAAAATACACTAGTGAATGCATTTATTTGATATAAAGCTAAAATTACATGACACGGCATTTATTTTGCAGGTGGGGTTCAATATGAAGAAGGTGACCAAAGGGAATGTTACTATAAAGCTGTGGGATCTTGGTGGCCAACCCAGGTTTCGCAGTATGTGGGAGAGATATTGCCGCGCTGTTTCTGCTATTGTGTATGATATCCTCTCTTTTTCACAGACACGATTTTATGTTTGAAGATTCATTTAGTTAGCATTTGAAAGTGAATGGGTGATACTCTGGGCGATGCTGAAAACCTTGATTTTTGTTATTATTAAGTTATGTTGTGGATGCTGCGGATCATGATAACATGAGCACCTCCAGAAGTGAACTCCACGATCTGCTCAGCAAACCCTCACTGAGTGGCATCCCTTTACTGGTGCTCGGAAACAAAATAGACAAGGCCGGAGCTCTGTCCAAAGACGCTCTTATGGACCAAATGTAAGCCATTAATCTCTTACCTGCCTCTACAAGCCCCCTAGACTTGCTAAGTTCTGAACTGATTTTGTATTGTGCAGGGATCTCAAGTCAATGGCAAACAGAGAGGTGTGTTGTTTCATGATCTCCTGCAAGAACTCCACCAATATTGACTCTGTTATCGATTGGCTTATAAAGCATTCCAAGTCGAAGAGCTAGATGTGTTCATGTGTGTTCCGATTCTTTGTAAAAATAAATCCGGATTATTGATAAACTTTGGTGTGTTGATATCTTTTATATAGCGCTTTGTAATCATGTACATTACATTACCCTGTTTCTTAATCAAAAACACTTTTGATGTTGTGCTCTCTCTGTCGTCTAGTTTTGTGTAAAACCGTTGTATACTCCAATTAATACAAGTAATTAACCCAATAGAAAAAACGATTGATCAAAGACAATTGGTGTTATTTCTGTATTTTATAAAATAAGTCATTAGCTGGAATTGTTGTATGCACAATGAAAAATTTCTGTACGAAAATAATAAATCAATGAACCGAGTCTGTACTCTGCTGCTGAATTGACATGTTATCTGCACAGATTTCGGCAAATGTCATCACTCGTATCGAACAGCCGATGTAGTTACCGAGTCCGGTACCCGATTAGTTGTCAAACCAAATCCAAAGGAGAAAAGTGGGTCATAATGCTGGTCACCCACATTCATTGGCAATTGGCTGACATTCCTAAACCACGTTCTCGCCAACTTTCCAGTGAAGTCATAATCACCAAATAACACGTCAGTAACACCTTGACCTTCAGTACCAGGTAACCATGCTGCAACCAAGGCATCAATATGGGCCATGTAGGGTTCAATTACAATGGGCCGGCCTGATATAACGACAACCACGCACTTTAGGGCCCCACATACATTGCTAATCACAGCATGTCCTGGTTCGATCATTGTCAGTGTTTGGCTGTCGCCGTCTGTCTCTGCATATGGAGTCTCACCAACAACAATGATGGCATGAGTGAAGTGTTCCGAGTTGAGTAGTTCTTGATCTGGATTCTCTTTGAATATAACTTCTGTTGTTGTGTCCACTGCGGATTTTATTGCATCAAGGATTGTAACTCCTGGTCATCAAACAAGGTATTTAGTCGAAATCATCTTATTTTACTTCCATTGAGTTCTTTTTGTTCAAGTAGTTTTTGAAATAGAGCGTGAGAGTACTTTAGATATAAGCTCGTGGCTATGGTCAGTGAACACATGTACTCCGTAAGTAGTTAGACGTGATAACGAATCACATGGTGGGGTACAGGTCGAGTCAATACAATCGCACAAGGGTTTGGATATAACTTGCATTGGGTTCAGGTCAGATCAAGTCATCTCAAGGCCGTCTATGTTTCAGCTGTGTTATTATTGGGTCATTTATTAGTAAGGGTCCGTTTGGGGTCAACAAAGTTTGAACAAATCAGCAATTAGCTTCAATTCATATAAACCTATTAACGGTTATTATGTTTGTGTGTATTTAAGATAGGGTCGGGTCATTCAGACAGGTTAAGCTTGAGCCGTATGCCCTAGTCTCTTATCTTCGTGTCTGAAACACAGATAGACAATTTCTGGACAACCCGTAGACAATTGGACCGACTTGTTGATTTATTGAGATTATAGAACAAACAAGGAACAACGAAATCATGAAGGGATGATGAAATCAAGTTACCTCTATTGTCATCGTTACCATGGAATCCCTGCCAATTAATAGTCCATCCTCCACATTGATAGCCTAAATTATGAGCATGAGTACCAGCTACTAGTATCTTTGATCTTCCTTTCGGGAGGGGGAGTACAGGACCGTCTCCTTCTTTGCCATTCTTCAGTAGCACAAGAGTTTTTCTGACTGCCTCTCTTGCCAATTCTCTATGTGCCTACATTTTTTAATCTTGCTTATGATATTTGTAGTGAGATTAGGAAATCTGAACCATATTCCTGATAAGTATGTATTTTATGTTTACCTGGCTGCCAAGCTCGTTAACTAGACTAGTATCGGCCATAGGGTTTTCGAAAAGACCCATAGTGAACTTGACCCTCAAAATCCTCTTCACTGCATCATTGATACGCTCCATGTTTATATGCTTGTTCTTCACCAACGAGATTAGAATGTCGATGAATTCAGTGTACTTTCTAGGAACCATCACCTGTATATTTAGCAAACCATCATATTACCTTTATCAGCAAACTAGGTGATCAAATGCGAGCTAATACCAGATGGGCAGGGTCAAATGGACAAAAAGGCCCGTCAACAAATCGTGAACAGTTGAGAGGCACCAACCATGTCAATTCCAGCTCGTATGCTCGCCAAGACAGAGTAAGTATAGTTGGCATGTGCAGGATAAGTTATCCTGTCAATTCCTTCCCAATCCGAGATAATGAATCCCTGTAGGTCCATACAAGGGTAGTCAAAACGACAACAGTAAAGCCTTAGCTAGTCGGAGATTAGCCATGAATCGCTATAAGAACCATCATTACTTAGGGTGCTCTAAGTCATTATTACCTTAAATTGGAGAGTGTTCTTGAGAAAACCAGTGACTAGATTGCGATTAGCATGCATCTTAACTCCATTCCAGCTAGAGTACGACACCATGATTGTTGATACTCCTTTGCTAATAGCGTCGAAGTATGCAGGCATGTGGATTTTAAACAACCCTGCTGTGTCTATTACTGTGTTGTTCTCATTAATACCTCTCGTTGTCCCTCCATCGCCCACAAAGTGCTTCGCACAAGCTGCAACCTTTTCCCTTTTAAACAATTTCATATATATAAACCAAGTTAACATTTATACATAATCAATTAACATGGAGTGTTATTTTGCAGCTTCATACTACATACCTCTGTCCAACATAAGGCACTCCATTGAGGGACCCTTGAGGGTTTTCTCCTTGTAAACCGAAGATAATATCTGTCATTTCGCGAACAATTTCGGGATCCTCACTGTAACTCTCGTAGCAACGGCCCCATCTTGGGTCTCTACAGACCTATAAACAACATTCATGATTCACCACCTCAGTTTGAACATCTAAATATGGGTATGTAGCTCAATTTATTACCATGGATGGATGTAATTAATTACCGCAATACATGGAGCAAAAGCGTATCTAATGCCGGTAGCTCTAACTTCCAAGGCTGTTGCTGCACCAATTCGTCTAACTAGCTCTGCATCTCTGTATGTCAGATTGGTGATAAAGTGGTTAACACTACTTTTCAATGATCAAATATCAAACTAAGCATTTGTTGATTTTCTGTATAGTCAAGACTCAAGAACTCGTAATTCATAAGACTATATTGTGAGACGGTTCTTTTATGGATTAAACACTCACTTTTGACGGTGTATTTATTTCCGATGATGTTTAAAAGTATAATACCAGAATAGAGTATGGTGATCGTGAAACTCGATATTATCTTATAACGTTTTATCAAAATTTCCGGCCACGATAACAAGTTTGTACGACTTACGAGGTCGTATAAGTGTATAACATGATTTACAGGTAACTTAGGGCCTCTCCTTTCACTTTAGATTACTTTTGTGAAGAAAATGCCAAAAGGTCAACCCACATTGTTCCCCTTCTTTTAAGGTGTGACTCTATGAACATGTGAAAGAGCAACTTGACTCTTAAATACATACATTACAAATAAAAAAAGAAGGGAAACTTGCCTAGCAACTCCTAAACCAATGTTATGGGGGAAAACAGTGGCATTGAATACATTGGCGTGACCATGAACCGCATCGATCCCGTAAATCATCGGTATCCCCAACCGCGTCGATAACGCTCCATCTTGAAACCCGTTGACAACGCTAATCCAATCTTCCGCTTTGGCTCTAGGAAATGGCGCGCTATCTCCTCCACTCAATACACTCCCTGGATCAACATGAATGGCAGGATTCTGACAAATCAAAGTCAAATGAGAACAATATAAATACTGCAGTCTCAGATAATGTGTTACCTATATTATAAGTCTTGACAATATCAAACGTGGCCACATCACGCTCGATTTGAGTCATCTGACCTACTTTCTCTTCCAATGTCATTCTGCTTAAGAGGTCCTTCACCCGAACCTCAATAGGTTGATTCGAGTCCTTGTATCTCATATACGGCTCTGCCATTACCGCTAAATTTACGCTCCAAATATTAACCATGATCAACACATTGACCGCAAACCAAAATGTTTTTTGACCCAACATTGCTGATTGAATTTTTGCGAGTTTGCCTCCTGTTCTTCTTTCAATGCCCAATCTTAAATCCTTCAAGAATCATATATTCATATGTGTTCCATTATTGCTGATTAATTTAGTTTGGATAAATAGATTAAGAGAGAAAATGACTCAGCAGTAGTTTTTCTTGTGATAATGTTATTCGATAATATTCATGCTTTTACAAATGAGTCATATACAAGTATATATATTTCACATGTAGACATGTAGTTCCATCTCTCAACAACCAGTGACCAGAGGAACAAGTAAACTCTGCTGGTTAGTTAGGGGACAAAACATGGAAGAAATGCACATATATACATTAGACTTGGCCCATTTGTATGCAAAAATAGAAAGGGCATGTACGGACGTAATTTTCAAAATTGAAAGAGGTCTGGCCACTCTGGCCCACTATACGTTTTAAACCCGCTAATTTTATTTACAAATTCTCATTGAAAACGAGCATTATCCGTCACAAGTTAAAGACAGATAGTGTAACTATCAGTCTATCACAATATGCAAGTGGGAGGCTTCACTTGTCCTTCCAACTTGCAAATTGTTAGAGTGGCACTGCGTCTTCAGCTTGTGATGGATAGTGTCCGTATTCAGTTAGATTAGCTGAATTTTATTTTAGAATAAACATTTCAAAGTGAATTATACTTTGCCTAAACTTAACATACAACTTTACTCCCTTCGTCACGGTCGTTTGTTTACTTTTACTTTTGGCACAAAGATCAATGAAAGAGTATGAAACTATTTGTGGTTGTACTTAGTCAATTCAATGAGAAGTGAACAATATTCTTATTAGGGGTTCAAATTACACATAAAAAACATTCATAATATAGAAAGATAAACAAATGACTGAAGGATCTAAAATGAAAATGGTAAATAAATTATCCTTCTTTCATTGAAGACGGGTTGGATTCTCTCTCACATGAAAACAAATGGGAGGACAAGTGGGGAACTAAATGGATCCTCACTTGCCTCCTTGTGAGAGGGAATCCGACCCATTTTCATTGAAGACAGATATGTGTCGTCTTCTATGAGAATTTGTGTTATTTAAGACGATTGCATTGTACTAGTCATATCTTATAAAACGACCTAGAATGACCTGTGGCTGAAGGTGGCCAGATGGGCGGGTTAGTTTGTCCGGGTCCGCTAGGTGGCGCGGTCCGGCCTGGTCCGCTCATTAAATAGGTCGGCCCATATTCTATTTTTCCGCCCTTGGTCCGCCATTTTAGGGAAAAAAATTTAGGTTAGACCCGGTAGCCCGACCCACCCTTGGCCCCCTCGGTGTCCGAGCCCGGGTCACATCTTAGTAGACCGGCCAGCCCCGACCCAACCTGCCCTACTCCTCGGGCTTGGCTAGGATTTGGTGGGGAGACCCGGCCCGAACCCTGCCCAAGCACACCACTATTGTGGCTGTTCATCAACATAATTATCATTAAATCACCTAGAGGAAATAATCTATCTATTTCAACAACATTTTTCTTTGTTACATTAGAGCAACAATATTATGTGAGATGACCTCTTATTAGTTACGATTGGAGTGTGAAGTTACAAAAAATGGGAGAAGAATAAAGTAAAAAATGTTGATTTCACTAACATAAAATCTAGGGTGACATTTGACATTTGCTCCACTTAGTAGAACAAAAAGCTCTTACATTTAAAATACTTGAATGAACGGATGAGTTACTTTCATTAGAAAGAAAATGTACCTTACGCAGGATCACGAGATTCACGACGATCAATGATTAATTCTTTAGGAGTAAAAGTAAGAATATAAATCAATAATCAATAATTATAAAAATATGTTTAAATATGTAAAATATACAACAAAATCAATAATAATAATAATAATAATAATATGTCTAAATATGTAGAAGTATATAATTTTTGGCTAATGGGCCGTAGGGATTATATAGAAAGCAATAAGTTGCGTGTTTACATACTATTTATGAATTAGTCAATGTTACAACTCATTTCACAAAGTCCAACAATGTAACGTAAATATAAATAGAGGAAGGAAATGTGACGAGGCCTCCCTACGTGTTATTATTATCTTTAGTAATACGTATTTGAATCATTTACGTATATAAAGCTTGAACATTGAAATAGATACACAAAATGCTTAGTACTTTTCGTTATCCACTTTGAGTTCTACATTGTTGTCAACCTTTGTACTTTTCTTAGACATAAACAAGGATAATGTGAGAAAGTTAGACTTTTTTTTTTTTACATTAGGTAGTGTATGTAAATATGTGTTTGTTGAATGAGGAATGTTACCGGGTTATTACTCCCTATGTCCCGGTCAAAAGTTTATACTTTTCTTTTTTGGGTATGTACTGTGCTCGATAAGAGTACTATCTAGGTTACTCCTTGTCTAGTGCTAGACATTGTTCCTGTTCTTGTTAAGTTCTTGAGTGCTTGTGAGTGAGAGTCTTAATCGAAGCACTACAATAGCCTCTGATTTCTCTACTTCCGTTAGAGATTTCAGTTCAATGACGAAGGAAAACTTGACTGACAACATGTTGTGTCCTATGCCAATTCATGCATGTTTCAATCTAGCCTCCCATATGCAAAAGCCTTGACTAGCTCGCTTTATGCAATCAATTCAATATGTATGTAATAATGCAATTTGGTTTTATGGCAAAAGTTATCAAGGGAGGATTGAAGAGATAGTGTTTCAGATAGTAATATAGTACGGACTAAGTAATACTCTCCATACAGAAGTACTAAGAACATTATACACATTTAGGTTATGAAGGCAGGCCTTAAGGTCAGGCTTTGTAGAAGATTTAGATGATTAATACTTAATTAACTAACTATGTGCCAGTGTGAGCGAGACGGTTAGAATTCAGCAATGCTCTGCAACGCCGGCCTCCATTGTCCCCCGCCACAGTGACGCCTTCCTGCGCCTCTGTAGCTAACTCCTCCCTGCTGATTATCGCTCTCCGTCTGCAAAAACATGGAATAATTAACTTGCACTTGTAAATGTCAAGAGGATATAAATATAACAAATATCAAAAATAATGCTATGAACTTGATATTGTCTGTGTTTAAACTTATTATCAACGACGACAGACTCCATGTTTCTAACACGATTCGATCTCCCGACATGTATGGACCTGTGATGAATATTGTCAGCGTGCTGCATCAACTCATAGTCATCTGAGGGTTAATGTAAGTTAATAATATAGGCGTAAGAAAGCTAACACAAGCGGACAAGTACGTATGACAAGAGAACGAAGTGTAGTGCTTATGCAGACGTCCACTTATAGCATTCATTCATTCATTCATTCTCACGAACAGAATCATGAATCAAGGTGGAGAGCATTAGATACATCACTACTGTACTGCAATCTGGTGCATAATTCTTGTCTTTCACTTGCAAAAATTGTCATAATGTTAGGGAAAACATTAAATTGATACACCATCATTGGTCATTTTATTTTCATAGGTTTATTCAGAATTTCACTATGATTCATAATTTCCCTTCTAGAATTTCTAAGGGAGAATATAAATGTGAGAAAAGGGAGAAGTTAATAGGATAAACTTAGGTCCTGTTCTTTTGGACTTAAATTCAGCTCTTATAAGTTCAGTTCAGTTCAGTTCAGCTCCAATAAGTTCAGTTCAGTTCAGTTCAGTTCAGCTCTATTAAGTTCAGTTCAGTTCAGTTCAGTTCAGTTCAGTTCAGATCAGTTCAGTTCAGTTCAGTTCAGCTCAACTTACTTTATTTCAACATTATTATTATTATTACTATTATCATTGTTATTATTATATTAATTAATTTTTTATTATTATATTTATATATTTTTTAAAATTTATTATATCACTATTATTTATTATTATAATTTTTATTTTTATTATTATATTTATATTTAATTAATTTATTTATTATTATATTATTACGATTAATTAATGAAAATATTAGTATTACTAACATTTATTATTATTATTATTATTATTTTGTTATATTTTATTAATATATTCACAATATTATTATTATTATTATTATTATTATTATTATTATTATTATTATTATTATTTATATTTACTATTATTAGTATTTATATCATTTATATTATTATATTATACTTGATCTTATTAATTCTTTAGATGCTTTTGTTAATATATTTATTACTATATTATATTATTACTAATAATGTTATCATTTATATTAATATTTTATAATATTATTATTATATTATATTAATATAGTATTATACTAATGATTAATATATTATTATTATTATTATTTATAATATTATATTATTAAATTATACTTATCATATTTATTTTATTTACTATTTTTAATTTATTTATTACTATATTATATTATTATTAATAATTAGATAAGTAATATTACTATTTTACTATTATTATTATTATTATTATTATTATTATTATTATTATATTATTATTATTATATTACTATTTTATTTTTATATATCTTATTATATTATTATTTTATTATATTAGTATAATATTATTATTACTAATGATTAAATTATTATAATATTTGTTATTGTATTATTATTGTCATAATCTTTTTATTAGTTCAGTTAAGTTCAGTTCAGTTCAGATCAGTTCAGTTCAGTTCAGTTCAATTCAGTTCAGTTCAGTTCAGTTCAGTTCAGATCCATTAAGTTCAGTTCAGTTCTGTTCAGATCCAATAAGTTCAGTTCAGTTCAGTTCAGTTCAGTTCAGACGATTTCAGTCCAAAAGAACAGAGCCTCACTCATAAACTATCTCAATTAATAACACAAATGCTAAGCCTTTAAATTGGCATACAAACTAACTCATGCATTCCTAAACTAATGGGATAACAACCCACGTCTCACACTGCTTACCACTAAAACATGAAGTAAATTGGCTAACTACACTATTTATTAGGATTCCATTATCAACTAATTAACTTAATATTAGGAACAAACTTTGACTAAATTTTGGAGCATAACTCCAACACACCCCTTTGATCCAAAATTTGTTAGAACACGCTATGTCCAGTCTTCGACGTAGTGGTCCTCTAACTTGTTCACCGAGACGGACATACATGATCCTTTACTTTACTGCAAACTCACAAATCCAGACTTACCATAAGTCTCCTCCGATATTTAGTTTGCTTAAACTTTTTTTTTTCTATCCTCTCCTCGTACGGAAATAAACAACCATTGCATGCTTGCATTCTTGTATGCACAACATGATTGTTTTGGAAATCCAAATTAGATATCATAGCTAGACTACGTTGCCTATATACACTTTTTTTCATGGAATGAACTGTCTCTCACTCCCACCATAGCAAATATGCGAAGTATTTATTATCTTCACATTGTGACTCATTTTCTGTCACCGTCGTTGTTGATGCCCATCGTCACCAACGTCAATTGATGGAGTATTTTTCTCCATCTCAATTTATGAAGTCCTTCTCTTCACTTTGTGACGCACTTCTCGTCACCATTATGTTGGTGCACATCATCACCATCTTTCATTTGGAGCACTTCTCTCCAAAACTTGATAGGGCACTTCTCCCTACCTTTCAATTATGGTGCACTTCTCACCATAAATATGTGAAGCACTTCTCTTCACCAAAAACACGGTACAGTCATTTTTCTCAACCAAACTTTTCTCACCATTTTTTTTTTGATTTTTTTTTTCAAACAATTCACTCCCTCTCAAACTTTTTTTTTTTTAATGCGGAAATAAATCGTACAAGGGCTGAGTGGCTCACTTGTAACTCAAACAAAAAAATGTTTGTGTGTTTTTTTTTTCATGATCGCACCATTTCGTGAATCGAACCTGGCTACTTGAGCGGAGATGACTTGTGTAGTCAACACCGTCTCAAGAGCTCTGATACCACTTTGTTGGGAATAAGAGATGAAAGAAGGCAAAACAAAAGAAATATACTCCCTCCGATCCACACCAATGGTAACATGGTGGAAATTGGAGTATTTAAGAAAAGGTGGAAAAATGAGGGGTAAAAAGGGAAAAAGTAGGTGGGGTATGTAATTATGAGTTTAATTGTGGGGTTTATAGGTGGGCCATATAATGGCATTTTGTGTAAATATCAAATGGGAATAAGGATAACATATTAATGTTGTGTGCCAAATAAGGTATGTTACCATTGGTGTGGATCGTCCATTTATGGTAAGTGTTACCATTGGTCTGGATCGGAGGGAGTATTTGGAAATGAATAGCTAATGACTTTGAATTGCAAATAAACCGTACATATTAATGCCTATTATATAGGCTAAGTAGCTAACTAATTCCTAAACTTAAGCTAACTAGTAGGACTAATACATGCATTGACCATTAACATAGCAACTAACCCATGAAACATGAAACATAATATTAAACGTGGGTATAATGCTAAACCCACTCACACTACATGTAACTAATTAACAAATTAATAGACTAGATAATTTGACTAATTTTGAATCAATAATTCAACACACTCCCTTGATTCAAAATGTCTTTCTTGTTGTAATGAAGACGTCTTTTTAATGAACTTGTGAAGCACTTCTCTCCACCTTGTGATGCACTTCTCATCAACACTTCTCGGTGCACATAATCACCGTTGTCTTGGTGCACATAATCACCAACATTCATTTGGAGCCCTTATCTCCAATACTCTTGTTAGAGCACTTCTCTCCAACTTCTCTTATGGTGCACTTCTCACCATTTCTTTAAAATATAATTTCTTCTTCAACAATTTGAGCCATATCTGGCTTCTCTCCGGACCAACAATGTTTTGCTAAATGACCATATTTTTTGCATTTGTGACACTGGGGCTTGCCCTTATGCCAACAATCATCTTCACTATGACCAAATTTCAGACAATGGTTACATTGGACTCCTTTATCTTTCCCCTTAGAAAATGTTTTTATTGGCTAGAAATGCCCCTTCACCTTTTTCATATTCTTCCCCCCGCATAGACCTCCTTTGATCTACAGCACTAAGAGCATTAACTAACTCTCCTAAAGATATTTTGGAAAGGTCTTTGGAATCTTCAAGTGAAGAAATTTTAGACTCATAAATTTCCGAAACTGAGACTAAAATTTTATCAACTACCCTTTCATCGGGAAAACTTTCACCTAATAACCTAATGTAACCATTTTAAGGGGAAAATTTCTAGCCAAAACTTTTACCTGGTGCTCTTGAGACTAAAAATTTCTAGCCAAAAAAACATTTTCTAAGGGGAAAGGTAAAGGAGTCCAATGTAACCATTGTCTGAAATTTGGTCATAGTGAAGATGATTGTTGGCATAAGGGCAAGACCTAGTGTCACAAATGCAAAAAATATGGTCATTTAGCAAAACATTGTTGGTCCGGAGAGAAGCCAGATATGGCTCAAATTGTTGAAGAAGAAATTCTATTTTAAAGGAATGGTGAGAAGTGCACCATAAGAGAAGTTGGAGAGAAGTGCTCTAAGAAGAGTATTGGAGATAAGGGCTCCAAATGAATGTTGGTGATTATGTGCACCAAGACAACGGTAATTATGTGAACCGAGAAGTGTTGATGAGAAGTGCATCACAAGGTGGAGAGAAGTGATTCACAAGCTCATTAAAAAGACGTCTTCATTACAACAAGAAAGACATTTTGAATCAAGGGAGTGTGTTGAATTATTGATTCAAAATTAGTCAAATTATCTAGTCTATTAATTTGTTAATTAGTTACATGTAGTGTGAGTGGGTTTAGCATTATACCCACGTTTAATATTATGTTTCATGTTTCATGGGTTAGTTGCTATGTTAATGGTCAATGCATGTATTAGTCCTACTAGTTAGCTTAAGTTTAGGAATTAGTTAGCTACTTAGCCTATATAATAGGCATTAATATGTACGGTTTATTTGCAATTCAAAGTCATTAGCTATTCATTTCCAAATATATTTCTTTTGTTTTGCCTTCTTTCATCTCTTATTCCCAACAAAGTGGTATCAAGAGCACCAGGTTCATTCCTAGGGCTTAATCAATTTTTTTTATGGCATCCAATAATTTATCTCTTTCATATCCCATTCTTAAGAGAGCCAACTATCAATCTTGGTCTATCAAAATGAAATCTCATTTGAAAGCCTTGAATTTATGGGAGGTTATTGAGAGTGATTATGAGCCTAATCCTCTTCCAGAAAATCCTACTCTTATCCAAATAAAAAAATATGATGAGGATAGGGCAAAGACGCCAAGAGCCCTCTCATGTATCCATTCCGCTGTCTCCGAAGAAATTTTTTCTTTTATTATGGCATGTGAGTCACCAAAAAAAGCATGGGAGGTGTTAAAGCAAGAGTTTGAAGGCAATGAGCAGACAAAATTAATGCAAGTATTGAATCTTAAGAGGGAATTCGAGATGCAAAAGATGAAAAAATCAGAGAGTATCAAAGAGTATGTGGGTAAGCTTATGGCCATTGTTAATCAAATTAGGTTATTAGGTGAAAGTTTTCCCGATGAAAGGGTAGTTGATAATATTTTAGTCTCAGTTTCGGAAATTTATGAGTCTAAAATTTCTTCACTTGAAGATTCCAAAGACCTTTCCAAAATATCTTTAGGAGAGTTAGTTAATGCTCTTAGTGCTGTAGATCAAAGGAGGTCTATGCGGGGGGAAGAATATGAAAAAGGTGAAGGGGCATTTCTAGCCAAAAAAATTTTCTAAGGGGAAAGGTAAAGGAGTCCAATGTAACCATTGTCCCATATTTTGAATACACGTATTTAGATCTTCTCTAAAATGACTTATGTAATATAAAACGGAAAATTACCCCAACTAACCTACCCATATTTCACAATATAAGAATTTCCATTATCAAGTTCTCATTTAAGACCTACGTTAAATCTGTCTTAAGCTTACGACGAGTCAAATATATATCAAATCACCCCACTTGTTAGTTGTTGCCTATAAAATACCAAAAAATTTGTCTTTATTACCACCATGTAGTAGACATGGCGTCGGGTCGGGTCGGGTTCGGGTCCTGATCTCCCCAACAGCCCGAGCCAAGCCTGTTGAATAGGCTGGGCCATCATGTAGTAGACATCACGCAATTATTTTCTAAAATTAACGGGCCAAGGCGGGCCAGCATGTAGGACGGGTCGGAGTGGGCTTGACCTGGCCAGGTCAGAAGTGGCTTGAGCGACGGGTTGGTCGGGCTGGCATGCCCTTTTCCCCATGACTACCATGTAGTAGTATTTAAGCTGTTTTAAGCTCAAGAATAATAGCCCTCGTGTTAAGGAAGACTTACAGTTACATCATAATAACTAATAAGTAGATTTGGCAAACAAGTGAGTCGAGTCGGGTTCGGGCCATCAGCCATGTCAGTTCGGGTAAGGTCAATTCGGGCTTGCCATATTATCGGGTTAGTTCAGATCGGGTCCTTTCGGGTTTCGGGTTTGCTAGTCGGGTCATTTTCGGGTTAATTAAACGGGCCGAGTTATTTCGGGTCGGGTCATTTCAGGTTAATGGTTATTTAAGGTCGGGTTAGTTCGGGTTAATTTGAGTCGGCTTAATTAATTAAAAAATATCTAAAGGGTTAATTCCAAGACTATCACATGGAGTCTTCTAAGATATCCTAATAGTACCACGTGTCACAATATAATGCTAAAGATACTTTTTTTTATGTTATATTGTATAAAAGTGACTTAAGTTATGGTCATTATTGGTTTGGGTCGATTAATAATGTAATAATATTAAATGTGACTTCAAATTAGCTAGTTCGGATCACTTCGAGTCATTTAAATCGGGTGGTTTTGGGCCAGTGGTTTCGGGTCGAGTGATTTCGTGAAAGGTTGTTTCGGATCGGGTCAGTTACGGATTTGACAAAAGTCGGGTCGGGTCGAGTTAATTCGAATTTCGGGTTATTCGAATTCTACAATTCGTGTTAATTTCGGATTTTAGATCAACATTTTCAAGTCGAATTGCTTTTGTCGGGTCTACTAATAAGCTTGCATAGACTTTAATCTGCGAATTAGTTTATAGTCACTTAGTAGTCCCTACATCCTTGCTTTTTCCTCTAAAGAACTTTCATAATTACCTAATCACCCAATAACTACACGCTAATCTATAAATGACCAGATACAAACAAAATAGAGATTGCAACTTCTCAATGTAGAATGGGCGAATGGTGGACCATAGCAACATGCATAATTACCAAATCTTTCGAGACCACATGCTACACACTAAAGTTCAATTTAATCAAAGTTACACCAAACTATGCTATTAATATGCATTCCATTTTTATGAAGTAAAGTACGTAAAGGGAAATTAATCTAAAAGGTTAGATTGTTACTTTGTAGTTTAAAATTAATCTACCTAATCACTTCGTCGACATTCTGTTCAACAAACACACACAAAATTACGTAGAACATGACGTATATACAAGACCAATCTATTACTAGTTCAGACGGAATCCTTCTTATATATAAAACCGCCTCACGCAAAACTCATTCTTATACTATCTAGTTTTAGGAAACTCCGGAACTAAACTGAAAATGTACAGAAAAGGTATTAGTGGATTTACCAAGGTGTTATCAAAGTTGGATCCGCACGCACCCAATTTCTTGTTTGTGTCGACACCTAAATTTACTCCACTTCCCTTAAGAAATTTTCCTAGTTTCACCGATTTTTTCTCTGCAAATCCATTTATAACTTCTGCACACATATATTCAAAAAAAAAAAAAAACTATAATTACAAAGTAGTAATACAGTAATTAATTATTAATCATACATGCATTTACTATACTAGTTTACGCGTTCACACATTAAAGTCATAAAAACCTTAACACTACTCGCCCTGTTCCATTTTCATAATATAAGTCGTTTTAGAAAAAAAAATCGTTTTATAAGTCGTTTTGCATTTACATGTATTACATGTTACTTTTATTTTCTAAAGCACTAAAGCACTAAAAATTCAAGCATTTAATTGGTGAGAAAAATTTGTTTTTCTATTTTCAAAAAACATATACAACACATGACTAATAATACGAGTATACATCTCCCAATACATCCTCAACTAAAAACGACTTATATTTTGGTATAGTAATTAAAAAGATTCAAATCCCGTACAAGTAAACTAACCTTCAAAACTGATGAGACGGTAAACCTGACCAATATGCAAAATATCGTCAGGCCTAAGAAGCTTAAGGTGACTCTTGCCGGGCTGCCCTGGTCCACTAGGTGACTCGACAACAAGCGCAACATAGTACCCAGGGTTCGAACCCATGACCTCATTTGCTCTAACTGACCAAGGCATTTTATCCACCCTCCCATTTTCCGGATGTTGTACCACCACCGTCGCCACCTCCGCCGCTTGACAATTACCCATATACCTTCTCTGTCTTTATACTAAAAATAAAAATCTTAGGTTTCTAAAGGAGTTAAGAAATTAGATTATTTCTAATTTTTGAGTAGATAAATAAATTGTTATGTAGCGTACGAAAGAAAATTGGTTTACGTAAAAAAAAAAAATGGGAATTTCTCAAAATTGCATGGCAAAAAGGTGGGATTTTCTTGAGGTTATATGTTATTTTAGGTTTAAGAGTTTAATTTAGTAGAGCGTAAGATATGAGAGATGTTATGAGTTAATGAGTTATGACATTATTATTATGTGATGCATAAAAATAGGATTAGCGTGATAAGTGGTGAAATTAAGCTTAGGCTAAAAGGTAGATGCGGAATAACTAAGTGATTATTATTATTTGGTAATAAGTAGAATCGTGGAAATGTGGCAAATATCGGACATTAAATAAAGATAGTGTTGAGTGGGTGAGTTTAGACTTTTGCATGGGTGATGGCTTTATCACTTAGTACGTGCGCGCGAACCTACCTAGTCAAGTTTAACGTGCATGAACTCCAATACAAGTACATTTTAATTAAGATTAATATTTATCGATGTTACTTAATTAGCATCGTTTATAAAGTTAAATAGGTTTAAATGATTAAGGCGGTGAAAATAGCATATATAGTCCAATTTCCCCCCCTTTTAATTGCGCGACAAATTCAGTTGATGTGATGAAATTAGGCCACTATATGTATATAGTTATTCATTCTATGTTGAGGTTTCTTCACATCAATGTGATAATGTCGCTTAATTTATGGATGGGTTAGAGCTATTATACTTAAATGAACCGTCTATGGTGGGAAATGTAACATTTTTCAAACATTTGATCATATTCATGGTATAATTAAATATAGTCTATACATTTGATACAAAGTTGTGATCACCTCAGTTCATTTTAATACAGTTCAACATAGTTTTATTCATCAAATTCATTCAAATAATATAAAACTTCATAACTTTACAAACAATTACAAGTTGCTTGCGAAACTTAAGAGTTGAAAGTTGCATAGTTAGGCCCATCGAACAAAGGTCTTCAATACTTTCCATCTTTTTATTTCTTTGAAATTGAAAAAAAACTTTAAATGCGTTTAACCAAACATTTTACCCACTTTTGACGGCCATAAGAACTATAATTATTCCATAAGTAAATTGGTTGTGTTGTCACTAGTAGCAATTCAATTGTGCAACATTTATACGAAAGTTCTCCATAAATATTGCTTAACATGTCATATCACATACGCGACGAATAACCAAAAGCACTTCCTTAAAGATGATATGGTGACATTTCACAAGAGAGAGCAAAGTGTTAGATAATGTAATCCCCTAATTAGGGTGATGGCTTTCTATTGATATATATAGGTAATACAATAGGTACACCGAATATCGACTACGAGATACACGGAATAATAAAGATACACGATATAAAATATTTACATATTTACACTAATACACCCCCGCAGTTGGAGCGGGAGGAGACCGAACGCTCAAGCTGGAACGAAAACGATCAAATAAATACCGAGGGAGCCCTTTTGTGAAGATGTCAGCATATTGATACGCAGCAGGGACATGTAGGACTTTAACGGTTCCAACTTGGACTTTTTCGCGAACAAAATGAATATCAAGCTCAATATGCTTCGTTCGCTGATGTTGTACGGGGTTGCCAGAGAGATACACAGCTGAAATATTGTCACAATAAACAAGGCTAGCACGACGAATGGGAACATGAAGCTCAAATAATAGATTTCGGAGCCAACTCGTTTCTGCAACAGCATTAGCAACACCCCTGTATTCGGCCTCAGCACTAGACCGGGAAATGGTAGCTTGGCGTTTAGAAGACCAAGACACCAGATTGTCGCCCAAAAAAACACAATAACCAGAGGTGGAGCGACGGGAATCAGGGCACCCACCCCAATCAGCATCCGAGTAAGCAGTAATAGATAAGGAACGGGATGCAGAAAGAGTGAGACCATAAGCAAGAGTACCTTTAATGTAGCGAAGAATGCGTTTTAGGAACTGCAAATGGGGCTCACGTGGAGCATGCATAAACAGGCACACCTGCTGGACAGCATAGGAAATATCCGGACGGGTAATGGTAAGATACTGAAGCGCCCCAGCCAAACTGTGGTACAGAGATGGGTCAGAAATTAACGGACCAGCAGTAGCACTTAGTTTAGCACCAACATCCACAGGGGTAGAAGTGGCGTTGCAAGTAGACATGGAAGCACGGCTGAGAATGTCCGCGGCATATTTCTGCTGAGATAAAAATAACCCGGAGCCAGTATGGGTAACAGTAATGCCCAGAAAATGATGTAACGTACCCAAGTCCGTCATAGCAAATTCCTGTGACAAAGATGCAATAATACGACGCAACAGAGAAGTGCTAGACGCAGTGAGTATAATATCGTCCACATACAACAGTAAATACGCAGTGTCAGTACCCGAGGCATAGATAAAAAGAGAAGAATCACAAGTACTGCTGCAAAATCCCTGTGAAAGAACAAATGTCGCAAACCGCTGAAACCAGGCGCGAGGAGCCTGTTTAAGACCATATAGAGACTTACGGAGGCGACAGACATGTGTGGGCGATGCGGCATCAACAAAACCAGGGGGCTGATGCATATACACGGTCTCAACCAAGTCACCATGAAGGAAAGCATTTTTGACATCAAGCTGGTGAATAGGCCAAGAGCGGGAAACAGCAAGGCTTAAAACAGTGCGAATGGTCGTTGGTTTAACAACAGGGCTAAAAGTTTAATCACAATCAATACCAACCTGTTGAGATTTACCATTGACTACTAGTCGAGCTTTGTACCTCTGTAAGGTACCGTCACTGTTAAATTTATGGCAATATAACCACAAGCAACGGATGACATGAGCATCATGAGGACGGGGTACTAAATCCCAAGTATGATTCTCCTGTAATGCGCGAAATTCATCCTGCATGGCGGCATTCCAGTTCGGGTCTTGGAGGGCTAGGTGTGGTGATTTGGGTAAGGGCGAGAGGTTGGGTGTAGGAGCGGTGGCAAGGAAATTAAGGTCACGGGGTTTAAAGATGCCGTGCATAGCACGAGTGGACATGGAGTGGGCACGGGAAGTGGGGGCAGGTGGTGGTGATGGGGTAGGGCTGGCTGGGGTAGTATGCGGTTGGAGCGGAAGGGAAGAGGTAGGGGAAGGAGTGGCGGGTGGAGGGCTGGTTGGTGGGGTGGGGTTTATGGGCGGGCTGGTTGGAGGGTTTATGTGCGGGCTGGCTGGTGGTGTGGGGTTGGGAGCGGGTGGAGGTTGTGGGGCAACGTGTTGGTAGAGGAGAGGGTTGGAGGGAGTAAAGTCGGGGTCGAGGAAGGTATAGGAGGGGGGGTTTGTCGATGAAGTTTCAGCAAACGGGAACACCGACTCATCAAAAGTAACATGACGAGAAATGAGAACTTTACCGCTGACAAGGTCAAGACACCGATACCCGCGTTGTTGAGACGGGTAGCCAAGGAAGACACACCTAAGGGACGTGGGAGTAAGTTTGTGTGGACGTTTGGCAGACACATTTGGATAACAAGCACAGCCAAAGACACGTAAATGATCATAGGATGGATTTTTGGAGAATAGAGCGGAAGTGGGGGACGAGAAATGGAGGAGTTTTGTGGGCAAAATATTGTGGAGATAGACAGCGGCATTTAAAGCTTCGACCCAAAACTCAGGGGGCATGTAAGCGTGAGATAAAAGTGTAAGGACTATTTCGTTGAGACGACGAATCATACGCTCAGCTTTGCCATTTTGAGGGGAAGTTTGAGGACAGGAAAATCGGAACACAAGACCGTTTGAACTAGCAAATTTCTGGAAAGAGGAGTTGTCAAATTCTCGGCCTAAATCACATTGAAAAGATTTTATGTGACAACCAAATTGCGTGTGAATGTATTTACTAAATGAGAGAAATCGATCGAATACATCAGATTTATGTTTAAGAGGGTAAACCCAAACGAAGTTGGAGAAATTATCGATGAGCAACAGATAATACTTGTAACCACTTTTGCTTAAAACAGGAGCGTGAAGGGTGAAGAGACGTACCCACGAGGCATAAGTAACCTTCGTACCGTCGAGAATGCGGACCTTGTTGGTGATGTTGGAGACGGTATAGACAGGATGGAGGGAGGCCTTGGCCGGCGTAGAGGAAGAGTCTTCTTTGCCGTTGACCATGGTGGGGCAGCAGGAGAGGTTGTGGCGGCGGGGATGGCGGCCGAGAAGGAACAACCAGGTGGAGGCTAGGGTTTAAAAGAGACCTAGGCTAATGATACCATGTTAGATAATGTAATCCCCTAATTAGGGTGATGGCTTTCTATTGATATATATAGGTAATACAATAGGTACACCGAATATCGACTACGAGATACACGGAATAATAAAGATACACGATATAAAATATTTACATATTTACACTAATAAATATTTACACTAATACAAAGGGCTTACTACTTATAATTCCTTCTTCGTTCATTTTATCATTCCTATATTTCGTGTCTCATTCATTTTACCTAGACAGTGGTGCGGCTCAGCCCGGCTGACACTGGCCCGGCCCACTCCACCGGTCCTCATCCCCTCTGGCCCGTCGAACCCGCTCCCCCAAGTCGAGTCGGGTCGGGGTCGGGCTCCATTCTCCACGCACCCATTTTTGGTCATTTTTTTCCAAAGTGGGCCGGTTCAGGGCCCCCAATTCACCAGCACGGCCCGCTCCAACCTGTTACCCTTGAACGAAGCCTGGTTCTGGCCCGGCCGGCCCACTATCCAGGTCTTATTTTACCTAATTATATTCGGAATGTTTCGAATGGGTAATATTATCTATCACGTCCATTTTGTCTAATTATCATCTAATACTATAAAAGCATGAAATTAATGGCAGTAATAAAGTGACATAAACATACAAAAAATCATATACTCCGTATTATATAGTTTGGATGTATTGATATGTTAATTATAGTTCAACATACCAATATATACGTAGGTTGGGTTTTGGAAACTATAGATAGGTAATAAATCAAGATTACCAAAAGATATAATATTTCATAAATCTTTATATTTGTACTTTAATTAGAGTATAATAATGGTGTAATAGAAACAACAACAAAAAATAGTGAAATTAATACTATAAAATGTGGAAGTAGTGAAAATAACAATAAAGACGGCAGGAGTAGTGAAAAGTAGTAGTAGTACATAGTAGTAGTACAACAAATGTAAACAAATTAGCAATAGTAACAACAAGAGAAAGTAAGAATGATTAGTTAACCAATCAATTTAAGGAAAATGTTTAATTTATTTAAATATATAATTTGATGAAATTAAGAGGAATAATAAATTTAACCTTCAAAAATAGCGGAAATAGTTAAAGTAATAATAGTAACCGTATGAGTAATGACCGTAATAGCATTAACATGTAATGGCGTGAAAGTAATAATATTGATAACAAAATTGGTGAATATTTACATCTTATTATAATTTTAAGATATGTCATATATATTATAAATGGTATAAATATTTGAGTTAGACATGTCTTTACGCAATTATATTTCATATAAAATAAAATTTAAATGGTAATTAGAGTTAATGCGCGGCGACGGGAACTAAACCTAGTCCAATAATAACAATAATCATATAAATGGTCTCGCCTATTTCCTTGATTTTTGTGCAAAACCGGGATAAAGGGAGTATCAATAAAATTAGGTGCCAATCCGTTATTCTTCAATTATGGCCAATGGTGATCTCATACTAGTCTCTTGATATGATGATTATAATTAAATTCGATTAATCGATAAACACTACCAACTTTAGGCTCACTTTCAGTGGTGATTCTAGGATCTAAACAGTAGGGATGGGAAAAATAAACAATCTACACAACATCTTGTAAGTTGGAGAGACTTAAAAATTCGACCACAAGGGTCAAAATTAAATAATATTGAGTCTAAAAGTATTTTTCACTATAATTAAAGTAAAAAGAACTTATAACTGTTTTGTGGTGAAAAAATATATTTAATAATATTAATATGTAATGAAAATTTGTAAATTTCTCACAAGCTCTTTAATAAGGTGTTCATATAGTATCAGAGTATAAGACCGACGCCTAGGAAAAATGTAGTCCAAATAATACTACTAATACACTTATATTAATTTAAAATACACCGTTATTTTGATTTGGACTAAAAAATATATACAATGATATAAATGTTCATGAATATGATGGTATAAAATAATTTTTTTTTGAAAATCAAAATAGACTAGAGCTATGTTTTGATTACACAAGTTACAAATGAAAATTCACGAAGATAACTATGGGGACAAAAAGCAATTAGTAGACTATAATGAGAAGTTGAGCTTATATGTGCATTTTACGAGCTTTATTAAAAAGAATATTAGCATTTTTATATAAATTTTAAGCTCAAAATATAATATTAATACTCAAAAACAATTCATATACGTTTAGTTAATTTTTAATTTTGACACCTAAAAAATTAAAATGTACTCCGTAATTAAAAAGTTTTAAGAGCTCGAAAAGATTGCATATAAGCTCAATTAGATTGATATTAAATGTATCATGCTCATGTACATGGTTGTATGGTCTTCTTTGGGGATAAAAAGGCACAAAGATATTGCGGAGTGCCGAGTAAATTGCATTAACATGGTTACACTTTAGCATTTTTTTTACTTGAGAAAAAATGGAACAAAAATTGGTTCCTATGAAGATTGAACCCATGGCCCCTAGTATGAAAATAACACACTCTACTACTAAACCCAAATTATTATAGTACTCATGCTCCTGCCGATAATCCATGTACACGGCCCCCTTAGAATCACCCCTAGACACGAATTAAAGTCGTTGTGTAAGGTGTGGGCACAGGTTATACACGATCGAGGATGGGTAAGTTGGATTATTAGTATTATGAAGGTGGGCTCGGCAAGCCGAGTGCTCGGTTCGGTGTATTTTATGGTGGTTGTGGACTTGTGGAGTGTGTTGGCTATGTGGTTAGGGGTTGATTCTATGGTGGTTGGGATGCGTGGAAGGTGATATATAGAGTAAAGGAATATGATTGATTTAATTAATGATAAGGGCATTTTAGTTAGTTTTTGTAATTTATTTTTAAAGAAAGTTGAGAATTGGTATTGATTAAAGGTTATAGTTAATCACAAATTTACTTGTGACCGGTAGGATCCCCTCTCACAAGGAGGCAGGTGGGAGGGCAAATGGGAATCCACTGGAGCAACTAAAAGTTAATAGGTTGGTATTTTGACGTCAAACTTAAGTGATTATGTAGTTATTCATAATTCCTTACTAACCTTATTGATTTGTTAGTATGGCTTACAAAAGATTGTTATATATGCTGCTATAGCCATTATGTATGTTAATTGGGTGATTGCAACTATACCGATCAAGATTCACGTTATTTGTCCGAAGATACTCCCTTATTTACATATTAGACATAGTTCCCCTATGTTTCAATTGTGAGATCTCACATATGACATTTATCAATATTATGGATGAGCTTTTTCAACTTCGCAAAGATGAAGTATGTATAATTAAGGGTGTTGTTAAAGATCCTCTTAATGAACTTCCAATTTTGTCCCATTGCGTAATTACTCACCTAACTTCTCTTTAACCTTCTTCTACTTTCAATAAAATTTAAAAGTTAAGAAAACCAAGCGGTTTTCATCAAGACGACAACGTAAGTAAAATTGAAACGACCAATTAACATAATTAAACTAATCGATTCAATTTTTAGTCGTTGCTCAAATGACTATCACGGGGTCTCGTTCATGGGGATTCGGGAATACGCCCCCCGAAACCTAAATGGTATATGATCGATGTAAAACGACTTCAAATTTTTCAATAAAAAGAAACTCGGAAGTGCAGTTCCAACATCCAGACCTAGGTTTGGGGGTGGACCAACACGTCCAAGCCTAGGTATACACATGTATGGTCCAAGTCCAAACCTAGGTCTAGACGTGGACTACACATCCAAGCCTCTTTTTTTTTTTTAAATTCGATTCGTTTCATGTCTATTATTAGGTTAGATTGTCACAATTAGTAATTCTCGTTTTGACTTTTTTTAAATCGATTTTTTTTACGTCAATTCGTTGTTTCACTTAGTAAATCGTTGTTTTGATTTTAGAAAAAGCGATTCGTTTTACATCGATTAGCTTAAGTTTTTCGATTTGTTGGCAATATCTAAGGTTTTCCAATTGTCTGTTATTCGATATTAGTTGTTAGTTTTGATTTGTCGATAGTTTGGCGGAAATTGGGTTAATTGGGGTAATTTGGGAAGCTCATTTAATATTGTCGACGATTCGAAGCAATATGTCGACAACGAATAACGATTTAGATAATTAATTAGTTAAATATCGAAGCCTGATATGCATACCATTTGGTTATTGCTCACACTAACTTTAATGCTTATAAGTGTCCAAGGATGGGGTTGGAGTGAAGAGACTTCTCAAAAAAACTTAACTAAAGCTTGAAGGAAACTCTTTAACACTCAAATCAAAATCTATATGCCTTGGTTTATTTATAGAACCCTTAAATCTTACTTTTAAGCTCCTCAAAAGTTCTACACAGTTACATTATATAAACTCCCTATAACATTCTAGATTATCCTATCTTAGAATATTTTGTACAATTCTAAATATAATACGGAGTAACATTCTAGTACATACATGAAAGAAACACCGAGAATTATCTAGACACTTTGACACTATTATAGAATATTCTAGACACCTCTTGAATACTCTAGAATAATAACTAGAGTATTTAAATAGATGTCTAGAATATTAGATTCTTCTATAACACGTTAGAAACTTCTGGAAAACTTTATCCTAGAATCTTCTAGAATATTTCACCAAATTAACCTGCTAAGCAATTTTACCCGAACAAAAAATCGTTTACGGATAAGTGAGTCATCATCTATGATATATAGCCCATGATATGAAGGACATCTAACGTGGAGTTGAAGTTGTGTAGTTTGTGAGGAATTGTGACAATGAAATAAGGAAAAAAGAAAAAAGAAAAAAGTAATCGGGCTATAGGCCCATAAAGAACTCTTCAATATGTGAATTGTTAGCACATTAGTTGTTTGCCAATAAGGGGGCTGTGAATACGATGCAGCAGTCGAGATCTCAATTTACTCACACGATTATGCATTCAGACTTGTGAGATTTTGTCATTTTGACTTTGGATTAAGGGAATATATTAAGGAAAATGGTTCGATTTGATCAAATCTTTGTTTTCTAAAGGAATTCACATATAAGGGACAAAAGAGAGTGTGTTAAGACTCTTAAGAGCTCCTAATATGTGTTTTATACATTTTTTATAAAATAATGCTATAGTTAACTATTTTATAAATTAAAAACTTATTACTTTTTGTTACCGGCTCATTTCAAGAAGAAATTTTCTTGAACTTATAAAGTACGGAGTATGTTATTTTCAACCTTTGAATATGAACTGAACTCTTTTCAAGAACAACTAAATTATCTTTTGATTAGTGATGATTTTATCTAATCTTGGGACCTTTTAATTTTATTTCTTTACAAAACCATCCTACTTGGTTATTTGCACGGTTGCGTATTAAAAGGTTCAACAAATTAATTTCAAGATAGACATTTACTGGACATTCCTTCTATAAGGGAATCTATGACCATTCTACCTTAATTGTCTTCCCATTTATACCTTATTGGGTCTTGAGAAAATAAATTTTCATTATAAAATTAAAATAAGTAATTATCGACTCCGTTTTTTCATAATATATAATGTTTTTCTTTTACTCAAATATTTAACTTTCAAATTCATAGATTGGTCATGAAAAATGTTCAAATAAACACACATTTTACAATATATACTCTTATATTTGGAGAGATAAAAGAAATCAACTAGTTTTTTAAATATACTAATGACACACTGACACATACTAGGGCTCCCCAAAGATAAGGACCAGCCCGACCCGACCCGCCCTTCGGGCCGCTCTCATCCCCGGGCCGCCTCTTCGGTAAAAGTTACTAGAGATGGAAATGGGTACGAGGGCCGTTGGGATGACAGTCCCCGGCGCGACCCACAACCCATTTTAGTACGACACGGAATTGGCACGGCCCAGCACGACACGACATGCCATAGGTTGTGGGCCGTGCTTAGGCCGAAGTTTGAGAAAAAGACCGTGCCTAGGCAAGGCACGCTCAAAATACAAAAAAATTGGGTAAAAGTGAAAGAATTAATAAGGCATGCTCAAGCACGGCACGACACACATGCACCGTGGGCCGTGCCTGGGCCGTCATTTTCATTTGAGCGGCGCGACACGGTACGAAGCCACCTTCATGGGCCTGGGTCGTGCCATTTTCTTCTTCCGGCACGGCCCACTTCCATCTCTAGGTGGAAATATAAGTGTTTATCAAAAAATGGTCACTATTTACCCAAAAATGGTTATTTTGACCAAAAAATTGTCATTTTTTCATTTTTTTAAAAATAAAAGCACGGAAAATACCGTCGTACAAAAGAAGCATTGATTTATAATATCTGCATTTTAAAAAAAAAAAAAAAAAGCACGGAAAATACCATCGCACAAAATAAGCACTAGTCTATAATATATGCATTTTAAATACTAGAACTCTTTGATATATTCAGCAAATAGTTATATAAGATCATTCGTTTACTTATTATTCGAGTTTTTCATTTTAAAAAATGAATTTCAAAACACATTTCTAACCTTTTATACTTATAACTTTGTTCTTAAATACTTTTAACTTCGTTCTTCCGGATTGTAAAACATCGACGACGTTTTAGAAAACATCGACGACGTTTTAGAAAACATCGACGACGTTTTTCATAAAAAAGACGATAATTGCCCTTTTGCTTTCTCTCTCTAAAACAAAACTCTCTCAAATTCAAAACCCACAAACACACTCACCTTACCCTCTCCCACCCCCCCACCGCCCCCACCGCCACCACTGCCACCAGTAGCCCGCCGCCCCGCCACCCGCCGTCCCCCACCATCGTGCCTGCCGCCCCTGCCGTCCCCACACCGGTATGTTTTTCTTCTTAATTTTTTTGTTTTGTTTTGTAGATCTAGTTATATTGTTGTAGTTTAATTTGTTAGAATTTGTTTGTTGTTAGTTAGTTTTTGTTTTAATTAAACTTGTAGTTATTAGGTTGTTGTTTGTATGAGATTGTAATTGGTTTAATTAAAGTTGTTGTAATTTGTTTTGTTTTAGCTTATAATTATTTCATAGTATGTTTTTTTTTGTTCTTGTTAGATTTGTTGTAAAATCAATTTGTTAGTAATTTGTTGTTAGTAATTTGTTGTTAGTAATTTGTATAGATTTGTATGAATAATCGGTATAAAGATAGAAATAATCAAATTTAATTCCGATTTCTTGTTCTCGGTTTGAAATTTGGAGGAAAAAAAATTTTCCCCCATGGTTGGACAACCAAATCACACGTCCAACCATGGGGGAAAAAAATTTTCCCCCAAGTTCCACCATGGTGGGACGTGTGATTTGGTTGTCCTACCATGGTGGGATTAAATTTCTGGAAATCCACCATGGCTGGACAACCAGATCACACGTCCCACCATGGTGGAAATTCCAGAATTTTCATCCCACCATGGTGGGACGTGTGATCTAGTTGTCTAGCCATGGTGGGATTTCCAGAATTTAAATCCGACCATGGTTGGTACCCAAAAAAAAAAAATTCGCCCATGGTTTGAATTTTTTGATTAAAAGTCCGTCCATGGTTTACCCAAAATTTTTTTTTTAATTTGTTAATTAAGTTGATTAATTTAATTTTTTCGATGGTAATATGTTTTTGGAATATTATTAACGCTTATTTGAATGTTTTAATTGTGTAATGCAGATGGGAGATCGAGGAAAGAGCGTTATGGTTCCCGAAGATCGTACGGTGAACCGTAGAGTCACGGCTTCAAAGCGTCGTATTGTTTTTCGGTGTAGTAGATCTAATCCCGTTAGTAGCGGTATTTCTGACATGGAGAGGTCGGAGGAGGTAGGAGGTAGTGTTCCTCAGATCGACCAGGTTTTCGAGGAAGGGGACGACGTTTATAGGGAAGATGATATTGTTGACGAGGGTTTGGTGGAGTCCGAGTCTGAGGGCGAGGAGGATATTGTTCAGCGGTCCGTACCTTTATCGAGATTGGAGGTACCGTTGTCTCAGAGGTTAGCTCGGGACTACTTTGGTCGCTATTCTAGGTTGGATGATGGTTCGCAGAGGGAGCCGCAGAAGAAGCCGCGCAGCGATAGTGATTGGCTCCTTAGAGACCCAGTTTCTGGTGGGCCCCGTAACATATCGGTGTTACGTAGTTTTGGGGGCATGTGGCATATAGTAGTTGGACCGAGACGGAGGAGGCTAGGTCCTTTATTAAGTGTTACGAGAGGCTGAGTTATGTGGATGGGTTAGGGAGCATGGAGGTGCCGGCTGATGTTGTTAGGAGGTTTCAGCTGACTGGGTTGACTGGGTTGACGATGTGCTGCACGACAGCTTTGGATGAGAACCTTCTTAGTGCTTTCATAGAGAGGTGGCAGCCGGATACCAACACTTTTCATATGCCTTTCGGTGAGATCACCATTACGCTTCACGATGTGGAGGAGATACTTGGTATCCGGCCTACTGGTACGAGGGTGTTTGTTTGGGGTACCTCCGTTGCCGGTTCTTCGAGGGAGGAGGTGGGGTTGAAGAAGGATGTGGCACATTTTTTTGGTGTACCTCCCGGAGAGGTGGGACCACCGTTATATAAGGGTGGTGGCTTGTTGGTGTCAGCTTTGAGGGCTCATATCAAGGAAGGGACTGAGCAGGACTCCCTACGTGCTTATTTGATATTGTTGTTGGGACAGACTTTGTTTGTGGACAAGTCTGGTGATAGGGTGTCAGCTCAGTTGTTACCCTTACTTGATGATCTGGAGCATGTTGGAGAGTATGCTTGGGGTGCCGCTTGTTTGGCAGATCTGTACCGGCAGCTAGGCATGGCATCGCGACGGGAGGCTCGCGGTGTTAGTGGGTGTCTGCCCTTATTGCAGGCATGGATTTACGAGTACTTCCCCCAGTGTCGGCCACACGGGGGGGATTATTTGGAGGGCAGGCCACGGGTGGATGCTTGGAGGCACGTTCCTCGGTTTAAGGGCGACCTTGACCATTTTCAGATGTGGCGTGTTAGGTTGGACGGGTTTAGCAGGGAGCAGGTTAGATGGACGCCTTATTGGACGCGTATGCCGAGTTCTGCGAGATATTCTCGCTATTCCGGCTATATTCGATATCAGTCCATTGTTGAGTCGTACCAGCCTGATCGGTGTATGCGCCAGTTTGGGTACATTCAGACTATCCCGATGCCTATGCCTATCCCATGTACCGAGTACCGTCCAGCGAAGAACGGTTATAATGTGGAGTTTGGCCAGGAGCCCGATACGATGTGGGGCCATGAGACTTCCTTGGTGAACTTCAAGAGTCGGTCTCGACGAGCTACGATGCCTTTCGAGGTATCTCGAGACTATGAGAGATGGTACGATGATATTTCTCACCGATTCTATTTTCCACCTTCGGATCGTCTTCATTTTATGCGTCCACCTTTCCACGCTGAGCCAGAGGTAGCCGTTGCGCTTAGTAGGCAGTTCTCAGATGTCTATCGTTTACCTACTCCGGAGATGCAGCAGCAGTTAGATATTTTGTTTAGTCAGATGAGCATGTACTACGACACCCATGAATTTTTCAAAAGATGTGAAACCATCATTCCGTCCATGACACTGCATCAGCTTATGGAGGGTTACTAGGGTGATGGTCAGATATTCCATGGCCCGCCCGAGCCAATTTTTATATACCACATTTATACCGGCTACATGGAGGAGGAGTTATTCAAGCCAAAAGAATATTCATCCACAGATTACTCCACTGATTAGTCTTACTAAAACCGACTGCATGTGTTTAATGAAAAAATGTGGTGATGATGATTTCGTTTGCAACATGGGTATTTTAATCGTTTCTTCTATGTAATGTAATTTTAAGACTTTAACTTATGTCAGCTTTATTCGAGTACTTTATTAATAAATGTCAACTTTATTCGAGTATTGTCAACGTCAATTATATTTAACCAAAAATTAACGTAAATTAAAAAAAAAAAAAACATTACATAAATATTCATTAAAAGTAAGTTTTCATTTTGAACACATTAATAAAGTGCTTAACCGAAACTCAATTTCCGTGCAACTTCTTCATCGGTGCTTTCATTTCTACGTCTCCGACTTCTTCCCGTGGTGGATCCGATGCAAGCGTTCCAGTTCTCGATATTTCTCTGGTACAAAGTTTCGAGATGACTGACACTTTCGTGTCTATAAGTCCGCCAAGCGGGAGCTAGTGGTGGCATGGCAACATCATCTTGCGGCCCTCTTGAATGCAACCGCATCCAATGATTGTGGTAGTTTACAATCCACATAACACCAAAGGGGTTTTGACCTGGAACCAAAGCCCTAAGTGGTAAAATTGTCTCACAACTACCACCCCAAATTTTCTCACCATTGTCGCGACGGAAATGACCGATAACACATATAGTCCAGTTGAAGGTGGTTGCAAACACAAGTAAGTGGTCGGAACACATCCAATGCTCCGTACCGCATGGGATCTCAAGATAGAACTCGGCATGCCTCAATGTAATCTCAAAGCCTGTCAAACCAGTCGTAGAGGATGGATGAGTACCGAACAGGTTCTTATAGACGTCGTCGCTCCTAATCTCTCGGGCACACCACATCCTCATCTGAAGGTAGTCGCCCTCTTGCCCCCGTTGGGCATGTGATATAACTCGGTAACCACAGTGACCATCGTCACCGACATCTACCCAACCATCAAACTGGCCCCAAAGCACCTCCGGTACCCCGTATCGTTTAGACCAAGTTGAGAAAAGGCCGACGGTGTAGTTTCTTTCTAACGGAGCGTTTGGTGGTCCTGGAGGAAAGTCCCCAAATAAGTGAGTACGAGCAGTAGATCCATCGGTGCTAGGTGTCCCATATTTCCTTTGACTATGCTCGAAAGACGACTTGTTCCTAGTCGTGGATTTTTTTGGACGGCCTTTCGGGTTCTCGTTAATAGGAGGTGGCAAAACGTCCTCGTCCTCCGGATGTAGGGCGTCACGCATCTTCTCGGCTACCAACCTACGACGAACCGGGTCACTGTTTCTAGCTTCCACTACTAACCCATCAAACTCATCATCATCGGTTCTCGGCATTTGATCAACACTATCAAATACCAAGGTCTTCCAAAAAACGTGAACATCATCAACATGGACCCTCCTACCTCTCCTACTCAAATAAACCAATTTGCATGCACAAGGTAGGCCATGAGTTGTCTCAAGCACATGTCCACATCCCTCCTCTAACCCGACACCAAGACCAAGCCCTCTCTGAAGCTCCTCCTCCATTATTCCTATTGCCTTCGTCGACACGACCCCTAGCAACAATGAGAACAAACGACTAGTTATACGAGGCCGACTTCTTGAATCCTCAAGTGACTTTATAATCTCCGAGTGTTGACTATCAAGCATGTCATTCATCTTCGACCACATACTATCAAGTGTCAAATTTGCACTTTTCAACCATGACTTAAGTAGAGAATGAGCCGACTCGACACGGGAAGTAGACGTGTTACCGAAATGTAGTACATCGTTTGTATAACATCGCACAAACTTCTCCTTGTGCATCGCCCAAGTGCTCAAAACATATCTCCCTAAGGGACCCCACTTTACACGAAAAGACTCCAATGCTTTTTCATACTCTTCCACGGTTAATGCATCAATAACCCGTACCCAACCCGCTTCTGGATTATAGTAGACAAGATCTCTATACCACTCGGTTTTGTAGATGTTCAGGGTTTTGGCATTGATGGCGCGGTTCACGTGCCACCGACACAATAAATGACTAGAACCGGGAAACACCTCCCTAAGAGCGGCGATCAAACCCAACTCCCGGTCGGTGACGAAGACGGTAGGGGAAACAAAGACAGGTGCAAGAATGTCCGACAACCGCCTCAAAATCCACGTGTAGGAATCCTCGGACTCCGTAGAAACAAGTGCACAACCAATTAGGAACGAATTCCCGGTCGGGGTAACACCAACAATCTCAACCAGTGGATTCTTATAGGTGTTTGTCTTGTAAGTAGAATCAATGAGCACAACATAATGATAGGCTCGGAAAAGCTGCACGGCTACGGGATGTGCCATGAATATATGAGAGATCTGTCGTGTCTCCGGATCACTCAAATGCCACATCAAATAATGTGCTTCTACCGCAAGAGCAAACATTTGTTGAGCCGTGTTCCTTCCACCCCTAAATTCCCGCCTCAGTTTCTTCGTCTCGTTATATATTTGATTATTTGACGGTTGAGGTTTAGCCGGCGTTCTTTGGTGAAGAGCGTTCTTGATGTCTTTTGGAAGCACACCGGCCTTAACCTGTTGCCTCACATACGCTTTCTCCTCGTCATCCAAAGCCGCAAAATGACGATCACCATCCTTGTAAACCACTTCCTCGTGATTGTGAAACCCTTTACCCTCGGCGGTGATTATGTTCCAAACTGCACCGCTATCGTCACCTTGCCGAGGGTAGTTCTGCACAACTCGGATACGGAAAGTGTATCCACACTTATTCGACCCACGACGCTTCTCAGGATCATCAATTGGAGGAGGTCTACCATACCTTGAACATCGAAAGTAAGATGCCAACAACCCGTCTTTTCTTCTGTTTTTTGCCCCATTATTTGCTTTAACCAAAGCAAAACCATGATCCATTGCAATCCTACTTGCCCAATTAAAGGCATCATCGCGGGTAACAAAACCTAACGTCGTTTCAAAAAACGGATTGTAATCGGTGTTATTATTCCCAAATTCCTCAAACGAGTCCTGTTCAATGCAAATACGACGCTAATTAGACATTAAATAATTAATATATATTAGTAAAACATGATCTACATACGTAAAATATTATTAATCATGAATATAAAAAAACGATATCATCCCACCATGGTCAGATGAAGAACTGGATGTCATGGACCATGGTCAGACCTCCATTTCACACGTCTGACCATGGTGGGACGTGTGAACTGGAGGTCTGACCATGGCCAGACATCCATTTCACACGTCCCACCATGGTCAGACGTGTGAAATGGAGGTCTGACCATGGCCATACATCCATTTCACACGTCCCACCATGGTCAGACGTGTGAAATGGATGTTTGGCCATGGTCCATGACATCCAGTTCTTCATCTGACCATGGTATTTTTTCATAATTATTTTTCAAAAACCGCAATTGAATTTTAACTAACTAAGATATTACGTAAATCAATTAAGTTAGATAAGTATAAACAAACAATTAACGGATTCCGGGAAAAAAAATTAACAAACGTAAAATTTGATTAATATGTGAACATACCGAAGAGTGTTCGTCCGCCATGATAATCGATTTAGGATTTAGTCAAATTGTTGTTCTTGTACGATTTTGTCAAATTGTTGTTCTTGTACGATTTTATTTTTTTTAGTTCAATTAAGTTGATTTGATTTTAGGAGAATTTGGGAAGAGAGATAGAGAGTATAATTCAATAAGGGCAATTTCGTCTTTTTTATGAAAAACGTCGTCGATGTTTCCTAAAACGTCGTCGATGTTTACCAGGCGCCTTGTTCTTAAATAATTAGGTTTATTAACCCAAAATTTTAACCTAGTTTATCTGGCTTTGTCACTACTTAAAAAAACATAAATTAAAATAAGTGTCATTATTACTGTACCAACAACTTTACAACCCTATAATAGTTTATACCTATATGCAAAATCGTGGCATAAAATTAGCGGACACCATATTACTTATCAGTTAATCTTGCTTCAGACGAGTGACCCATTTTATTGCTATATACGGGTTAAGCCCTTTCACAAAAGAGCAAGTAGGGCAAGTGAGAAGATAATCCTCCCACTTGCTCTTTCGTAAGGGTACTTTACCCGTCTAAAGTAATACGACGGATCGACGCGTTTTAAACAAGAATTTGTTATTACTCTTAAGAGTTAGTTGCCTTGCATAAATACAAAACACTTTGAGATACCAATGAATACGACCTTTATGTGAAGACTTGCCGGCTAATATTTCCAGTCGCATGAATTAGGGATTTCAACAAATAATGCGACCAATTACTACACCGTCTACACCGACACAATATTAATGCTTGTTTTTATAACCTTGTATAATGTGACCAAACTATTCAAAAACTATGTATCCCTTTCACGGTCGTCTTCCAGATTAAGAGCGTGACAACAAGTTTGCCACATGACTTCTTAAGACAATCTAACATTATAATATTCATATTATCACTAATCATTTTCAAATCTCCCAACTAATACTAGATTTGACTTTCTACCCATCATTTTTATCATACCGAGTACTATTGTTAGACAAACATATAATAAAATTATCATAAGAACGACTCATATTTGGGGTGAAAAAGTGAGATATTACCACCTAAGTATCACAAAATTTGTTAAGATAGCTATTTGAGATTGGACTAATTGGTAAGTACAACCTACAAGCATCCTCGCCAAAACAATAATATTGGGTCATTTAGATTGGACTAGCTTTGATAAGTTTACTTGTACATCGTACTTACCAATTAGTTTTTGTACTCTGATGTATGACAATTTTAAATTATTTGATGTTAGACCATCTCAAATAAATTTCTCTAAAGAAATCTAATAAGCAATTCTCCTAGGGTTGGGTACTCAACATGTACATTACCCTAATAAACTAACCTAAATATGATTTAAAGTTCGAATTGACATGAACCAGCTTGAAATTCAGTGGTTGATAACTAATCATTACAGTAGACTAGCTATTTGATAATCGTACTTTAATGCACAACTCAATCTTTAGGTATCGTTTTTTTTATCAAGAAATTGGAACGACACAGAGAAATCCAATTCATGTGAAATAGTTTCCTATAGCTAATTCACGTGAATTCAGCAAAATTGTTTAGTGGTGAATGTATATGTTGAATTCCATAGGATTTGCTAATTTCCTAGGGGGACAGGTAATTGAATTCCTCATTATATTGTCATTGAAGATTCTAAGGAATACGGGAGTATATGTCTACATTTTGCAAAAAGAAAATAAGCAGCAACACAACTCCCCATTTTGTAATACATGAGGTTTTTAAATTTCAAAAAGACAACTAAACTATACCAAAAGCTACATACGCCAAGTAACCCTAATCTGAACTAACCCGATCATATACAATTCAAATAACAGTTTGGTCCACAATACCTAGAAGCTACAATTACAAGTTAGTGATGACAATGGGTAGAATTTGGGTAGGGTCGATCCAAATCCATATAAGTGACACCAACGCCAGCCCTATATCAAAATGGCCAGATCCATATCCACTTTCATACCCTACGAATCTGGGTAACCATAAGGGTTCAAATGTTTAAAAAAAGTTTGGCATAAAGCTTAAAAAAATAAATTAGCTGACAAGTTAGTATACTTGACAGTACGTCATTACTTCCAGAAACACAAAAGCAAACCAAGTCTTACCGATATTTTACAACTTTGGCGTAATGGTTGTATAGTCGATTATTTTCTAATTTTTTTATTATTATTACTAAAAATGGGTCTAGGGTAGGATCGGGATCCGGTTAGGTATCTAGACTCTTTATCCAACGAATTCAAAATTTTAAGACCCATATCCTACCCATCAGAGTAGAGTCTTGCGAATCTAGATAGGGTCCACGATCCATTGACATCACGATTACAAGTCTTTGGGCCATGAAAGATCGAAAGGGATACATACATACAAATACAATTACTTGGGCATCTTGGCATCTATTTACGAATTACTAGCAACTAATTTTTTGATTCCAAGAATATCTCCCTCTCTTTATAAATCTCCCATTTCTCTTCCTGCACTTGTTTCCCTACCATTTTTCTTACATTACCTAACTCTTCCTAATTCCACTCTCTTTTACCTTAAAACAACAACAAATCCTTTGTTCCAAACACAGTTAAAGGGTTCCCACATTCTTGATCCTTGTTGTTTCTAAGAAATTCCCTTCTGGGATTAATCTCAGCTGGGCATTTCTTTTGGTACGTCGTCATTTTTCATTCTTAATAATACCGTCTTAACTTAAAACCTCTCACAATCCGTCTTAACCAATAATTTCTGTTTTTATAAAAAGATCATTTTTTTTATTCTTGATTGACTTTTTATTGTTACAGGAATTCAAAAAAGATGGGAAATAAAACAGAAAATGGCAATGGTGTTGAAAACGTAGTCCCAAGATCAAATTTTTACAACAAGGGAGGAAAAGGGAAGAGACTATGGAAGGTGGTGAAATCGGCGAAAGCGAAAAATGAGAATGAAAATGTTGAAAGATCATCAAATTGTTGTGACAAGAATGGTGGAAAAGGGAAGAGATTATGGAAGAAGGTGAAGTATCAACTAGTGGAGTATAATTCAGTACCTGGTTATTTAAGAGATAATGAGTATATTAAGGGACATTACAGAGCTGATTGGCCATTAAAGCAAGCTTTTTTCAGCATCTTTACTATTCATAATGAGACCATTAATGTTTGGACGTAAGATCTTTACTTCTTTTTTGTTTATTTGCTTATATTTCATCATTGTTTTATTTATTTTATTTATTGGGTATAATTGTATTTTGGAATTTGTTTTGTTTAGAAGTTGATCTTGTATAGATTAGAATTTTCAACTTGTTTGAATCTTAGTTATGCTGTCTGGCCTAAGATAATGCTTAGATCCTGAATTTAGTCATGAATGCAGCCTAATTGTCTCAAGAAGTTGTGTCGCGGCCCGATTTAGTAATTGATGGTGGTTGTTGGATCAATTTTGGATACTTGAAAGTCCTTTTGATGGTAAACTGATGGATTTCTAGAATCGAATTTCGGTCAATCTTGATACATAGCTTTGATGGGATGTGTTAATGATTTGTTACTGTCATGAATGTTGGTTTTTTGTTGAATTGTAATCTTGCAGAAATTTCTCATGAGTTACTCCATGAAGCAAGTGATTCTGCAGTGATTTACGGACATTTCGAATGAAGCCAAAGATTTTGTTTTCTTTGACTTTGGAATGTTATAGAATAAGACACAAAATGACAGCCTAAATTATTTGCATTCATATAACTGTAAATTATTGTTGGCTGATGCATGTGTTTTTCATGGGTAAAGTTGCTTATATCCGACCCCTTTTACTCGACAGTAGCACCGCGGGTAGTGATGATATTTATTCTCCCGTGAGTATGATTGTGCAACACAGTCTGTCATTAAGACATAACATGGCTACAAAATCATACGGAGTATTAGATTATTAGGTGTCAAATATGACAAAGTGGTCCAATCTATACTAATTGCATAATTGCAAGGAATAAACAGGAGTTCTATGATTTACAGCAAACAAGTACTTGCAAGTTGCTGTGATGCTAGACTATTTTATGAATCTGCCAGTTCAGTTACACTCTGCCTTTAGAATTGTACTCCGTAGTTAATTAATGATAACTAAAATTCTGGTTTCAATATATGATCGACTGCGTCAGTCTGTGGTTAATTTGGATTTTACTTTGGAATTAGACTTTTACTGAGTTGATCTATGTTCTCAACTGGGTATGATGATGATGATGCAGGCATTTGATCGGATTCTTCTTTTTCCTGTCGTTGACAATATACACTGCAAATAGAATTCCAGTGGTTGTTGATAGTCACTGTTTCCAACATCTTCCTGATGTTTTCCAAAGAGGAGATTTGCATCAGTTGCAAACGGATTTGTTGACCTGCCTTCCTACAATGCCAACCATGACTGACCTTCATAAGATCCTTTCCGACTGTTTGCCAGAGCGCTTTTCTAGTGGAAACCACACTGATTCCTGCATTTTGGTAACTACCTTAATTCCTGCCTCAGTAGTTCATTATGTGTCATTGCGGTATGGAATTTGAGCAACAGAATATTGGAAAAATATACTAAAATGTTTCTATTTCTAATGGACCAAAGACTCATTATTCTTTGCTTCTAAACTATGCCGGATTGAAGTAACTCGTTATTCTTTGGTTCTAAAATATGCTGGACTGAAGCAAATTGGGCATTAAACTTGTTATGCTTCTTTACATTATAAAGAACCTGTCATTTGGTGCAAATTTCAACTTGGATAACTAGGAAACATGCTTTTTATTTTGTCAACAAGAGTAATGTTGTAGTCATCTAAATATGCGAAATTTGGGACATGCTGGACTATTGGGTGAATTCGTCTGAGAGTTGCATCATATTTCGGTTATTTTATATGGGTATGACTGTATGAGTGGGGTCTTTCCGGTTGGGTTAATTTTGCCTCGTTTTTTTGAGCTGTAATTCTGTACATGAGGCAGTGTTACTTATTATCGCGATATTTTGCATTGCAGCGAATTATGAGTGATGATTTGGCAAACACAATAGCACCTCTAGCTCGGAGACCAATAACTCGATGGCCATTCTTCGCATTCTTAGGGGGTGCCATGTTTTGCTTGTTAGCAAGTAGCACATGCCACCTGTTGTACTGTCACTCAGAGCGCTTAGCCTACGTCATGCTAAGGCTAGATTATGCAGGAATAGCAGCACTCATCTCAACCTCATTCTACCCTCTAGTCTACTACTCTTTCATGTGCTATCCCTTGTTCCGAAACCTCTACATGGGCTTCATTACTGTTCTAGGCCTTGCAACAGTTATTGGCTCTCTCTTCCCCGCCTTTCAAAAGCCAGAGTTTCGAACCTTAAGAGCTGTTCTATTTTCTGGGATGAGCATGTCGGGTATCCTCCCGATTTTGCATAAGCAAATTCTATTCTGGGACCAGCCTGAAGCGCTTCACACAACTGGCTATGAGGTTCTAATGGGGGTGTTTTACGGGCTTGGTGCCTTGGTATATGCCACACGGGTCCCAGAGCGGTGGATGCCAGGTAAATTTGACATTGCAGGTCACAGTCACCAACTGTTCCATGTCCTGGTTGTTGCCGGCGCTTACACTCATTATCGAGCAGGGCTAGTTTACCTTAAATGGAGAGACTTGGATGGTTGCTGACTAGGTCAGTAAGGTCATATATTGTTGTTGTTTTTGTTCATTCACATTATTGAATTGTATATCGTCATTATTATAGATATGATCAATTGTATGTAGAGAGGGGAAAGTGGAGGATGGTGTAGTGTAGATCATTCTTCTTGGAATGGAGATTTTTTACTGTATGTAAAACTGCAAAAGCATCAGCTTAATTATGGCTGTTGCAATATGAGTCATTGAGATGTTATATCAATGGTTTTTTTGTTGTTGATTATACGTGTAAATATGCTCGGAGTCACAAAAGTCTAAACCCTAGTGAGGAGACTACTCACTAATAATATCACTAAAATCTACCAAACATACCAACATATATTGATTTTAGACATCGCATTTAATTAACGGAGGTGAATAGGTGATGTAAGCCATTAAAGAGAATAAAGAACAACAAAAACTAACATTCAATATGCAATTTAACAACCAATATAGCACCTACCATTCAAAACTACTAATATTGTTGCAGGCTTGAATTCAAGATTTCTGGTAAAGTTAGACCAGACTGTTACAATAACAACAAACAACTGAAATAATGAAGAAAAGGGAAAAATACTACCCAGTAACGAAAAGATAAATGTTGATACTTGATGAGACTATATTAGTAGGTGTTACATGTAAAGGTGGAAAATGGACCAGGCTATACGAAGGAGGCTCGAAGGAGGCTCGAGCCCCCACCACAGGACAATGGTGGGAGAACTCAGGTGGACTGGGCTATGAAAATATTGGCCCTGGACTGGCCCGGTAAGGTGCGTAGGCTGGCGGGCCAAGCGAGCTCGATGGCGTGGGTTACAAAAATCATAACCTGAGTCCGGCCTGAGTGAAGAAAGTGGGCCATGCAGGCCTAAGTACGGGCTCACGGACTATGTGAAGGGGAGGCCCGATTAGCAGGCTGGTAGTGTGGGTATGTCCACCTCTAGCTAGGTTGATTTTTGGAGTCTCGAGTGCCAAAAACGGTGTTTTGTAAGCTGTATATCACATGCAACAATTGTGTTCGATAATTGGTTGTATAATATTTGTGAGACCAAATTGTGCAATGCAACTCGAGTTGAGAGTTTATATGTTGAATTAAAGATCAGGAATAAAGTTAAACTTGAAGTCATGGCGCTAAGTCGCTAACTGCTCAATTTAAGTAAGAAGCATTGAAATGTGAATACTCACGTTGTTAATTCACAAAAGGGTAAACTTGAACAATAAGTCTTGCTTGTAACGGGGCAACCCGTCGCAAGCTTGTGACGGGTCAAATCCCCCTCACAAAGAGCAAGTGGTAAGGCAAGTGGGGGGCTCCATTGCTCTTTGTGAGGGGGATTTGAGTATTTGACTCGTCGCAAGCTTGCGACGGATCGATCCGTCACAAGTGAGAATTTGTGAAACTCAAAATGGACAAATATGGTGTTTTAGAGTTCCGATCGATACAATGCTAATTGAGGTGGAAGCTTATCCTTTTAACTTTCCTATGAAATCGCATATCCCTAATTCTAATTAGAAACGAGGGAGATATGACTTTAACAAATTGTATATCATGTGAAAGCTATTATATGTGTCTAATGCGCGGTTCTACATGAGATCTGTATATCATCGTATTACTCGCATGTGTTTCTCGTTCATTGAAGTTGTAAGGTGTCATGACTTGTTTTGATAATGCAGTCAGCGTTGGTTCCAATATTTTATCTGGTTTCCATAATTTCGACCCAGTCATTTATTTACTATTTTCATTTAAGATGGTCTCATTCATTTTTTTTATCTTTCTATATTAAGTTGATTTTCTATGGATAATTTGATCTCTCAATGGACTATTGTACACTTGTTATCTAATGCCCCTTCCCACAAATGGTCACCTCTCTTTCCCTTAATCTTTGTGCAAAAAGCAAAGGTAAACAATTAACCGGGACGGATGGAGTTCTTTTTAAGTTTGGATTTATATTCATTGTTCATTATTCATTATCTCTTACTTAGAAACTCTTATTTCATTATAGTACCTAATTAGTCTACACTGATACTGCTTCTCACACAAACCCCTGTCGGGGACGTGAGCAAATGTGTTCGAACAAGAAGCAAACATCATTCAGCATTCAGCCCCGGCCGGAGGTAGGCTACCCCGATCGGGGACGCGGACACCCGCTCCAAAAGCAAAGCTTTCACTTGAAGTTTTCGCTAAGTATTGATAAGTCTTAACACCGAGTATATAAACCCAATAAGGGACACTATATACATCATTTATAGTTTTACACTTACAATACGCCTTTTATACATGATAATTCATTTATCACAACCTTACCCATTATAATCATGAACTTGATATACGATTATATGAGTATACACTTCGTTTTTCCCGACTTACGTTATATCCTTTATGAGCTCAACCCGATCTTGACATGAAAACCGAATACACTTAAATGCCTTGTGATCATTGTCACTAACAATAGGCATACAACTTTCTATCCGTCAATATTAATAAGAAATAATTATAAGATTTCACAATAATCTTTCAACTCGAAATAAGATTCTAAGAGTTAAAGTTAAAGATTTGACAGAACTTGTGCTGTTTTTTTAATATAACTTATGAAATTTCAAATATGAAGTTTAGATAACCTAGCATAAAGATTATAGGCTAACTATATAAAGGCCTAAAAATCCAAGTTCAGATAGCTAAAACAAGATCATTTAAGCACAATACGTATGAGATAATTTCATCATATTAGCGAGTTAGAGGAAAACTAAGAAAAAACGATTTATTTGTAATAAAATCGAAACGAATGATGTGCTAAACATGATATATATTAACTACATAAATCATAGATGAAAATGCTTCACTCGAGCAATAAGCCCAAAATCATTATGGCTAAATTAGACTTGTGTCTAATGTGAGTACATTATAATTTTGATTTACTGGCAAAAATACAAGTCCACTTTAATTCTCAACTGTCACGTACTCAACACATATTAGTAGTTTAGTACCGTGTATTTGTTAGGAACTAGGAACTATGAAGAGCAGAGATGAATGGGCGGGTTGGGGTCGAGTCAAGTCGGGTCGGGTCAGATCGAGTTTGGGGCCTAACGGGTCAGCCTATCATTTCGAGCCGAGTCGGGTCATTTCGGGCCAAATGATATATCGGGTTGGGTCGGGTCATTATCGGGTCCGGGTAATTTATCGCATTACTGCATGCTTTTACCAATAAATTTGTTTTTATTTATTATTTTGTTTAATTACTTCATTATTAAGTCAAAATATCTAAACAATAAATTACTTTCATTTTGATTAATACTCTGTATTAAGCTTAATAATTGTCAGGTCATCAATTTAATTGGGTCAATATGAGGGTCAAAATCGAGTCGGGTCTTGTTCGATTTGGGCCACAAATTATCGGGTTACGGTCACTATCAAGTCGCGTTGATTTCAGGTTGCAAAATTATTGGGTTTTATCGGGTCTGATTTGCTCAAATTCGGGTCGGGTTACTCAGATCGCCATACTTGCCAGTTCTACATGTAGTATGCGCCTAACTCCCGGCCCACCTTAGAGCCCATCCATATAGCCATGTGAATTGTGAAGTGCACTCACTCATTTCTTATGCAATTGAAATCAACGTACGTGCGCACTAATCATACATTATTGAAATTTGAATGTGTTACTTTGCACTTGGTTTGTTTGATCATTTGGGGCATTCACAAATCATTTGAACATTAGTTTTTCTCCTTTTTTGGCCATGTTACACCCTAATAATTTCTTTCTATCACTGGAAAACTAGTTTTAAACTCGTATAAAAAATACACGTATTCTCTAATACAAATTTGAAAGAAAATCAAATATATATTAATTTTCCATGTGTTGAAACTTTTTGTACTTTTTTCTTGGTCCTAAAAATATTATGTTTTTAACGTTTTTATATGGTAAAATTTATACTATATGATAATCAAAGTTAAAGACTTTTAGAAGTTGTAAATCTAATAATTTCATTACTTGGCAATTCTTAAATTAAAGTTGAGTTTTTCTCTTGTGTACCCTCGTACTTTTCCTCTCTTTATATTATACTCCTCCTTTTTTGTAATCCCTCTATTATACCCTGAACTCAATTATATAGTATAAAACGTGACCAAAGCTTGGTTAGACGTCTAATTTTCCGTCAACTTGCTTGTGTGGATTGCTTAGGTGGCATTTTTCCCCTCCTCTCTCCCTTTGGTTCCCCCTCCATTTAAATAAACACAATAATTAATTACATCTTCTTCTTTTGACTTGTTACTTTTAATTGCCCCAAAGTTTCCCTTAAATTTTCATCTTTCTTTCTGTACTTATGTCGACATCATCTCCAATGTGGAAAAACCACCCAATTGAAGACTTTAATTTTAAGAATGAAGCTTGCAATCGATGTGACCAAAATGTTATTATTAAGACATCCGGGTAAATTAATAATCCAAATAAGCCATATTTTAAATGTTTCGACTGCAATAATTTTGTGATGTGGTGATTGAATATCATTTGAGTGAAGCTGATGATGCGCCAAAAGGAGATGTGATGAAGAACCAATTTCTAGCTTTGAAAGGAGAGATTTTGGGGTTGTCGAGGATTATGAAATTTTATTTCAAGTTTATCTTATATTTATTTGTTTTCCTTGTATAAGTCATTCTTATGAAGTAGTTGAATTGTACATTTGTACTCCTACATTTAATCAATTTCAGAATTGTCCAGAATTGTATCTTCATTAATTAGTATGAATTTGTATGCTTTTCAATAAATTTCATCAAGAAATTTCATAATCTGTATGAACACTTGTGACAAAAAATGGAGCAATTAAAAGTACCAAGTTAAGAAGATGAAGATGAAGATGTAGTTGATAGTTGGGGTTATGTAAATGGAGGGAAAACAAAGAGAAGAGTGGAGTGAAAACAAAAGGGAGAGAGGAGAGGAATAAATGTCACATAAGCAGTCCACACAAGTAAGTTGACGGAACAATAGACGTCAAATCAAGCATAGGTCACGTTCTACACTATATAATAGAGTTCAGGGGTATAATAGAGAGATTACCGAAAATAAGGAGTATAACATAGAAAGTGAAAAAACACGAGGGTGCAAAAGAGAAAAACCCATTAAAGTTTCAATTATCTAATGACTATTGTTATGCTATATCTAATTAAATTTAATTTAAAAAAAGTTATATTTTTCTATTCATCTAAATCCATAAATTTCCAAATATTTAGAGCTAGTATGTTAAATTTTTAAAGATATCTCATACAAAATAAAAAAAACTTCATTGTTAATTTTTCTTATGTAATTCTCATATTTAATCTTGAAATAAAATGTGTATCATAAGCAGTGGGAGTAGTGGGAAAAAAGCTATTGTTTTTAAATGACTTCTTTTATTTTTAAAGAACTATTTTGATATTTTGATATTTTATTTATATTACAACTTGTAAGAGATTTTACTCAAAAAAATATTATAAATTTTTAAAAGTGTGGGTTTTGAGACTCCACTAGCCCACCATCCAAAGTGTGTATCCAAAAAAGCTAAAGTTATTACGCCTCCGCCTCTGTTTTTGTATAAGTTTACTCGGCTCGTCTCACCGAAGACGGACACTATCCGTTATAAGTTGAGGATGAATGTTACTCTTTCACAATATGTAAGTGGGGGTTTCATTTGCCTCCACTTGCCCTACCCATGTTAGGAGATTCGGTATATTGTGTATACCGTAATCAGAATATTATCGATATTAGGGAATGAGTTAATTATGCTTACCAATATTAGGAAATACTATTATTATGCTTAGATCTTTAGAAGTAATATAAATGCGTAGGATTGTAAATGTTTGAGGCACGAACTATCAATAATATAACGATTACCTTTATGTTTTCTCCCCTCTCAATTTCTAATAACCCACTTGAATATTATGAGAGGAACACTATCCGTCTTTAGTTTATGACGGATATTGTCGTCTTCAATGAGAATTTGTGAAGTTTATTAGACTTTGTATTTCTTCCATACAAAAAACTCTATATTACTCTTTGTTTATGACGGTAATTATCAATCACAAATTCTCATTTGTGACAGGAGACGGGACAATCCGTCGCAAGCTTACGACGGGTCAAGTCCCCCTCACGCACAAAGAGCAAGTTGGGGGCAAATGAATCCCCCCACCTGCCTTGTCACGACTTGACCCGTCGCAAGCTTGCAACGTGTGTTGTAGTTTTTTTTGTAGTAAATAAAAACTATAATACAATTACAAACTAGTAATTACAAAGACTCTAAAACTGAAATGAAAAACGAAACTATAAGACGGTGTTTATAACCCAATCGAATCACGCAAGAATGCGTTTTCCTTAGAGTATTTCGACCCTACAAGCCTTTGGGTATCACGAAATCCCTTGAGGATAAGACGATTACAACTTTGTCTTAAGGCAAGAACAAAGATCAAATAACAAGAGAGCTTTTCTTTTGTTTTTGTTTTGTCAAAATCTGAAAAAATGAAAGTGAAGTAAAGTGATTTCTTTCATTCAATCCTCTCACATATATATAAGAATTTATGTGATAAGAAACATAATATAAACATATATTATTTAATGGATTAAAGCATGGGAAAACACCCAAAGATTACCGTCGTTGGGTTTCATTCGAAACCCAAACAACACAAGTGAACGAAAAACAGAACATATACCCAGAAAACTGAAACCCCGATCGGGGTTTTACATATCTTGGTATATTTAAATAATCAGAGACTTTACAGACCCCAAATCCTATCGGGGTTAAGCCACCCCGATCGGGGTTATGTCGCCCATGTTTTATTTACGCAAAACACTAAGTATAATACTTAGTAAAACCGAGTATAAAACTCAATACAAACAACGAGTCGATATATATACAATAAACTCGTCATTTCCTTATCCATTACAACCATGAACTCGATATACGATTATATGAGCATACACTCTGTATTCCCAACTCACATTATATCCTTTACGAGCTCAAGAACCGACTTTGACTTGAAAACCCGAATGTACTTAAATGACTTGTGATCAAAATCACTAACATTCTTCCCCCATTTAAGTATATCCTTTGTTTCCAATAAAACAACAATAACAAACAAGTCTAAGCATAAATGAAACTGTCCCAAGGATTGAACTTCCACATTAGTATATTACACATTCCAAAATATTCGAGAATCGAGGTGTCCCACGGATTGAACCTTTCAACCCATATGAATACATGAAGATAAAATACACTTAAACTCAAATAACTCTAAAGTTACAAAGTTGACACTATTGACCGCCTTGTGTCCATATCCTTTCATGAGAGTATAGGAAGCCAAGTCCAAGCCTCTTGAAGCGACTACACTTCACACTCACATAGATGTATCTTTCATCGTGCACCTGCAAAATCCACTTTGTCAAAGATATCATTAAGAAGCATAAAACTTCAACCTTTTTCCATGCAGGTCATGCACATATCTTCGGGATAATAACATGTGCTTCAATCTACCACAATGAGCCTTCCACATTGAACTTAGCCTCTAAGATTTGTTAGAGGGAAGTTGGGTATCTCATTGCAAAGATCATTCGGACTTTAAACCCATCCCGATTGCCGACTTTACTACCAAGTCTCTAGCCAATCCCTTCGTCAAGTGATCGGCCAAGTTATTATGTGTTCTCACGAAATCAACGGAAATAACCCCGTGAGTGATCAACTCACGAACCGCGCTATGTCTAACACCAAGGTGTCTAGACTTTCCGTTATAAACTTCACTATAGGCTTTAGCCAACGTCGCCGAACTATCACAATGGATAGTTATAGGAGGAATAGGTTTTGGCCAAACCAAAATTTTATAAACCAAATTCCTTAACCACTCCGCCTCTTTACCGGCCGCAGCTAATGCTATAAATTCTGACTCCATGGTCGAACTTTTTATACAAGTTTGTTTCTTAGAAGCTCATGAGATAGCTCCTCCACCAAGTAAGAACACCCAACCACTTTTGGATGAGTGATCCTCCATGTTGGTGATCCAACTAGCATCGGAATAACCCTCTAAAACCGAAGGAAATCCAATGTAGTTCAAACCATAATCCATGGTTTGTTTCAAGTATCTCAATACACGTTTTAACGCAACCCAATGCTTAAGGCTAGGATTACATGTGTATCTACTCAATTTGCCAACGGCAAATGCAATGTCCGGTCTTGTGCTTGTCATGGCACACATCAAACACCCAATCACTTGAGAATACTCAAGTTGTGAAATAGCTTTACCATTATTAGGCATTAGCTTAACACTAGGATCCATTGGTGTGTTTACCGGAGAACAATTCCCGTGATGAAACCTTTTCAACACTTTCTCAATGTAATGAGATTGTCTTAAAGAAAAACCCTTGTTCTCACGCTTGGTCTTGATGCCAAGAATCACATCCGCCTCCCCCATGTCTTTCATGGCGAAGCTTGATGACAAAAAGGCCTTAGTAAGGTCTACTTGACTTTGGTTAGTACCAAAGATCAACATGTCATCAGCATATAGACAAATGATGACACCATTACCGTTATCATCAAATTTGCTATACACACATTTATCCGACTGATTTAGTCTATACCCATTATATAAAACAACCTCATCAAACTTGTGATGGCATTGCTTTGGAGCTTGCTTAAGTCCATACAATGATTTAATTAACTTACAAACTTTATGCTCATTACCAGGCATAACGAATCCTTCCGGTTGTTTCATATAAACCTCCTCGTTGAGCTCACCATTCAAGAACGCCGTCTTAACATCCATTTGATGGATCACTAATTTATTAATTGCATCAAGTGCAATCAATAATCTAATAGTAGTAATGCGAGCTACGGGAGCATAGGTATCGAAATAATCAATTCCTTCCTTTTGTCTAAAGCCTTGGATAACCAATCTAGCTTTAAATTTGTCGATTGTACCATCAACTTTCATCTTCTTCTTGAAGATCCACTTACAATCTAATGGCTTACAACCACGAGGTAAATCCGCAAGCACCCAAGTGTTATTCCCCATAATGGAGTCCATCTCATCATTCACTGCCTCTTTCCAAAAGGAAAAGTCATGAGACTTCATTGCCTCATTAAATGTCCTAGGGTCCTCATCAATATGAAAACAATAAGGGTAGATGTTTTCACATTCATCCCTTGAACCTTCAACCAAGTAGGTTTGAAAATATGGACAAAAGGATTTAGCAATCCTTCCTCTCTTACTCTTACGAATTTCGGGAGTAAATTCTTGAGATGTGACATGATCACTATTCTCAATAGTTCCACTAGAACTAGGTACAAGATCCTTAGGCTTTGGTATTGAAGAGAATCTACTCTCATCAAATATCGCATCCCTTGACTCAATTACGGTGTGAACCGCAATAGAATCGTTAAGTTCAATTACATAGAACCTATAAGCTTTTGAATGCGCAGCATATCCAATGAATATGCAATCAATGGCTCTTTCCCCCAAGGTTTTAATCTTAAGATCGGGAAGTCTTACAACCGCCCGACAACCCCAAACTCGAAGATAATTCAAGTTTGGTTTCCTTTTGTACCAAAGTTCAAATGGAGTAACATCATTCCTTTTATTAAGAATCCTATTTAATAAATAGCAAGCCGTTAACATGGCTTCACCCCAAAATCCGTCACTCAAACCCGAGTAAGACAACATGGAATTAACTATCTCTTTAAGGACTCTATTTTTCCTCTCCGCTACACCATTTAATTGTGGTGTGTAAGGAGGAGTAACTTCATGAATGACACCACAAGATTCAAAATACAAAGGATCATAATATTCACCACCTCTATCAGTGCGCAACCTTTTAATCAAAACCGATTGTTGCAATTCCACTTCATTTTTAAAGACCTTAAACTTATCAATTGCCTCATCTTTAGAGTGAAGTAAATATATGTAACAAAACCGACTAAAGTCATCAATGAAAGTCACTACATATATTTTACTACCCAAATATGGAGACCCATGAAAATCACATAAATCACTATGAATAAGTTCAAGCACATGTGAAATTCTAGACACATTTCCAAGTGATTGCCTTGTGATTTTTGTCAACATACAAGTATTGCACTTATTTATGTTCATGTTAAATGATGGAATTAGACCATCTTTAGACATATATTCCAATCTTTTATAATGTACATGTCCTAATCTCACATGCCACAAATATGAAGTATCAACAATAGAGGAAACATTAAAAATAGAACTATCTTAGAAACAACATTCAACATAAACATTCCATTACAAAAGTAACCAAATCCAATAAACAAACCATGTTTTGATAATACATACTTATTAGATTCATACACTTGCTTGTAACCAAGCTTACATAAAAAACTACCGGAAGCAAGGTTTTTCCTAATTCCGGGTACATGAAGTACATTACATAATTTTATATTATTTCCGGAACTAAATTCCAACACCACCGTACCACAACCAACTATAGGAGCGGTAGACTCGTTGCCCATATATAGAACGGACCCATCATTCACCGATTCATAATCCTTGAACCAATGTCGATCCTTGCAAACATGATTGGTTGCACCCGAGTCTATCAACCATGCCACTACATCATCCTGCACATAAAATGCCTCAGAAATTAGTGGTACATAATTCACAACCGAATTAAAACCATAGTCTAAAAACTGACCTTGATTAGTTGGTGGACCTTGGTCTTTAGACCCTTGTCCTCCTTGGTAGGTACTAGCACCCTTTCGTTTCTTGTGCTTTGCGACCTTGCAATTCATTTTAAAATGCCCGGTCTTTCCACAAGTCCAACAAGCACCTTCCGGTGTTTTGTTAGACTCATCATCATTGGTGTTGTGTAATATCCCAACTATTTGTGTAAGAGAAATAAATAAATGAACACAAATTCTTGTTTGTGACGGGCAGTATCCGTCACAAGCTTTCGACGGGTACCACTTCTCCTCACAAATGACCCATTTAAAGGAAAAGGGGAAGCACATGGGGGGTGCCCCACATGTTCCTTGTTAGAGGAAAAACCCGTCGTAAGGTCCGACCCGTCACAAGGGAGACCTACTGATAAATGAACTAATAATAAAAAAAAAAAAAAAACAAGAAGAAGGAAAGTTGGGCAAGTACTTGTACGTGGCAACATACTTACCCATTAAGATTGCTAAGGTAATAATTACACCTATTGAGGCTATGAATTCTTACCCATTTAGGAAAACTTAGCCGACAATTGAAGGCTATAAATAGCCTTGATCAATCAAAATAATAGGACATCTAAAAAATAATTGAGACCAAGTCACTAATAAGAGTATACCCATCTTAATAAATACACCCCTATAATTACCTTGTTAATTAATAAAAGGTATGACTTCGGGACCCTTTGTCGTTATAATTATCTAGTTACCGTCTTATACATAAATAAAATAAGAGGATAGTATAAGTACTTGTTTATATTATTTTATTCGTAAATTTTATAGTAGAACCGTTATAATGCTTGTATAGTTTTGGGACCCTTTAGCGTATAAATTAATAATTTCAGATGACATTATAAATCATTGTTTATAAAAGTAAGGAGTGTAGGTTTCATATTATTGTTATATTACTACTCACATGTTATATTAATGTCCATTATATTATAATATTGTTATGTAATGTTGTTATGCTCGTTTTTTTTATATAATGTACTTTTGGCCAATTGTAGCATTCGGGATACGATTACGGGAAGGGGATGACATTACAAATTTAACCTGTGTACATGGAAGGGAGCACGGCTCCATGATATGAGAACTGCGGTTCTGGTTATTACTGGTGAAAGTGACAGGGGTTACATAAATAATTATATGGTCCTGTGTACATGGAGGAGGGCTTAGCCCAGGGGAGTAATTACTCCGTAATGTATCTCACTTCAGTAATGGTAGACCGCTATTACTCTGAAATGAAATATTGCATACTGATATGACAAATTGTGCATGTCTATTTAAAAATGAATGGAGGATACTCGTGTGGCATATTATTTATATGTGAGGCATAAAAGAGATAAAATAGTGAAATGAGAGCCTAAGGCCGGTGGAGGCAACCAAAGTCATACTCAGCCTGTGGTTGGCTGATTCCGTTACTTTCATTCTGTTTCAGGTACAAGTCTCAGGGAGGGTCAAGTGTGAGGATTTCATATAGTAAATAAGCCGTATAAGATGTATAATTCAACTAAATAGAGTTTTTTTATTTTTAATTTTTCAAGTGTATTTATATCTTTATTGTAAAAGCCTTGTATTTTCCGAAGGGAAAATACGGCGGTGACGCCCTGTAATTCCGCTGCTGTCTATTATTAATAAAAAGAGGTATTTTGAGCTGCCTGTTTGTTTTTCGGGGCATTACAAAATGGTATCAGAGCAACCCTACAACCGCGTGTTGAGCCTTCGGCCATACGTTTAGTGGTTTGAAATATTCTACGACTAAATTTTTTTTTAAGAAGTAAAGATAACTAAAATAAAATAGAAATTGACTAAGAGAAAGTGGGTAGATATTGGTCGGGTAGATCTTAAAGAAGCTAGTATAGTTATTTACTTACGGTGTTAGTTCGTTGTGTACCGAGTCATAACTTATATGCTTTCTGCATATAGTATCAAGTTTTTATTTTCTAAAGTAAGCTAATTTGAAAGTAAGTTAATTTTAAGGACAATATTTATGTTAAGGAAGATAAAGATCAAGATTGTTTTTTTTTCATAATTGAAAAAAAATAACAAGAACAAGATACGTAACATGAGATTATTTTGTATGTACAACTAAATATGTGGTGTCTTTGACAATGTGATCTTTTAAAATTTACATACACTAAGATCCAATTAATTTGGTAAGATGTAGGCCTAAACTCATATATAATATAAAGATATAGTCCTATATTTGGATAAGTAAGTCGTATATTTGGATAAGTATGGTAAGATTTGGGGAAATATGTGTTTTTAAGGAGGTGTCAAGTACCGATGACCGGGACCTCGAGAGTGCCCAGTAGAAGAAGGAATGAGGAAGTAAGGCATATGGGAGTGACGAGTAGAGGGAAAAGCAGATGAAAGGTTATCGTGGTAGATTCATTGGCTCGGAAAAAGGAAATAGACTATCAAGGGTAAATAGTGCGTTGCGTTAACACCATCGGGCGGGAAGTTAGCTATCAAGAAGATACCTGACAAGGATAGGGACCCATATGAACTAGGGTATAGTCATTGGATGATGAACCATTCAGATAAGGAGGATGAGTAAGCGAGGAGTACGTCTTTTGGTCCAACCAACAAAGACTAACGAATTTTAACCACCAAATTTTGGCTGTAAGTATTCATTGGTTATTTAGTGTGGTATATTTAATTGTATGTGAATTTGTTAGGGTTGGATGAGTGGTATGTATAAATAACTTCGGTTAGTGTAAATGTTTAAAACTGGTTCTAAGAAAATTCTATATAGACATGTAGCAAATAAATGTAATCAAACTTGAATATTAACTTATGTTAATGATTATTTCTCAAACTAAAAGTAAGAAAAACATTCAAATAAGTATACATTTAAATTGAGTAGAAGTGAGTAATTTTAAAATTAAGTTAGAAGAAAATTTATGATCATCATATACGTTTAATGGAGAAAAATACAAAACATTTAATATTAACGTTACGATAATTGGGTTGATATTCTATAGGAGTAATTAATATTCAGAATGGTGGGGTGAAGAATGAAAAGTTTAATTGTGTTAGTTATGGATGTTGGTATGTATAATGCAAATTGTTCTAGGGGTTGAAAATAATTAGAATTAGAATTTATATTAAAAAGCTTGAAATTGTTAAAAGCTGCATTGTTGTAAAAATTAAATAGTGATCTAATTAACAAAAAAAAAAAAATTAAGCTAATGCATTGTAAAATGGAATTTGTAATTAATTTACTGTAAAGATAAGATTTCAGTTGTTATTCAGAAATGAATAATTTGAGTATGAACAATGATGAAATATTCGGAGCATATTCAAATGTTTAAAGTGAGAAATTGTCGAAATAAAGATTCTCATAGACGAGACAGTAAATCTTTTAGGTAACGTACATTAAAAATACTCATTAAATTAAATCTGATATGGAATTATTATATAAAGACAATTTAAAAGATTTGAATTAGACTTTCCTTGAAAGATAGTTTCAAAAAAAAAAAAATAGTAATAGTAATCATTAACTTATTAAGTAATAATAAATTGTAATTTTAGGGAATTTATCGAAATAGGGAGGAACAATTATATGAAAATTTTATAATGCATCGCTGTAAATAATTTGTATCATAAAAAAAAGCATTATGTTCGTAAGTAAAATGTTGACACTTAAATTTAGTTATTTGACTTAAGTATTAAATTTGGCGTATATCCAATAGGTATTAGGAGGACTTGATTAATTAATTGTTGGAGTGAGGTGATCAATAGAGGGAAACAAGCGAGGGAGTTAATTTTGAATTTCAAAATAAAATGAATATAAGAATCCTAAAAGAGGATTATTGTAAGAAATACGACCATAATATTTTGGAAACCATTATATGTACATTGTGTTTCTTTTGTTATAATATATCTTAATTATGTCGTAGTAATTAAATATTTTTTCTAAATAAATCTTATTTAATTATTCCCAAACGAAAAAGAAAAAAAAATATATTGATTACCTTATAAATTTCATTAGGATTATCATAACTATGTTACAAAGTATATTGAAATATTAATGAATTTATTTGACAAGTAATGGTAAATTATTTTCTAGTGTATAATTAGTTTTAATGGTTACCTGTGATGGCATAAAATGATTATTGAAGGTTTAATTAAACAAAATTTTATACTAGAGATTCTTTTTATAAGTAGATAGTAAAATAGGTTAAACTTAATATATTATAAACTATCTAAAAGAAATTAAAGATATTATAAGAAATGATTTTTTTATTCTAGACTATTTATGAACCAGAAGGGGGTATTGTCACACTTAACCCTTATGGTGAGAAGTTTTGGTGATAGAATGTGACCGTGTAAGTTTACACCGATTTTTTTAATCAAATTTTATTAATTATAGTGCCTTACATCATCTCAGTCGGGATATTCTACTTTAAAGATCTCCGCTCTTTTCGCTTCCACTCATAAATATTGGTGTTGTTCACGCGATTTCGAAGCTTTGATACTTAAACTTTTTCTTGTGTTACAAAAATTTCTAACTAAGTCAAGTTAGTCATTTATGTATTTTCAAAGTTTTATCATGCATAAAAAAAAAAGAGCGTACCTTTAGAAAGAAAAAAAAATTGAAACTGAGTTTTTCCTTTTTGTTTCCTTTCTTTTTATTTGTGCGATTGGTGTGATGCAAATACTTGTTATTGGAGACGTCTAATAACGGTTAAGCGCTTATTAACGCATGATTTGAGTTCGTCTTTGAATTGCATTACCCAAATTCTGGTTCGCGACGAGAATTTGTGCGCTCCATTATATAAGACAAAACCATTTTTAATCATTCCATAAATAAGATTGAAAGCCTTTTGGCAAAGTTAATTCATATTACTTTCTTGAGTTTTGAGAAACCGAAGTTTTAACTTTCAAATTTCTCTTTTTCAAGTTTCGGGACGAAACTTATTTTAAGGAGGGTAAAATGTAATATCCCAACTATTTGTGTAAGAGAAATAAATAAATGAACACAAATTCTTGTTTGTGACGGGCAGTGTCCGTCACAAGCTTGCGACGGGTACCACTTCTCCTCACAAATGACCCATTTAAGGGAAAAGGGGAAGCACATGGGGGGTGCCCCACATGTTCCTTGTTAGAGGAAAAACCCGTCGTAAGGTCCGACCCGTCACAAGGGAGACCTACTGATAAATGAACTAATAATAAAAAAAAAAAAAAAAAAAACAAGAAGAATGAAAGTTGGGCAAGTACTTGTACGTGGCAACATACTTACCCATTAAGATTGCTAAGGTAATAATTACACCTATTGAGGCTATGAATTCTTACCCATTTAGGAAAACTTAGCCGACAATTGAAGGCTATAAATAGCCTTGATCAATCAAAATAATAGGACATCTAAAAAATAATTGAGACCAAGTCACTAATAAGAGTATACCCATCTTAATAAATACACCCCTATAATTACCTTGTTAATTAATAAAAGGTATGACTTCGGGACCCTTTGTCGTTATAATTATCTAGTTACCGTCTTATACATAAATAAAATAAGAGGATAGTATAAGTACTTGTTTATATTATTTTATTCGTAAATTTTATAGTAGAACCGTTATAATGCTTGTATAGTTTTGGGACCCTTTAGCGTATAAATTAATAATTTCAGATGACATTATAAATCATTGTTTATAAAAGTAAGGAGTGTAGGTTTCATATTATTGTTATATTACTACTCACATGTTATATTAATGTCCATTATATTATAATATTGTTATGTAATGTTGTTATGCTCGTTTTTTTTATATAATGTACTTTTGGCCAATTGTAGCATTCGGGATACGATTACGGGAAGGGGATGACAGTACAAATTTAACCTGTGTACATGGAAGGGAGCACGGCTCCATGGTATGAGAACTGCGGTTCTGGTTATTACTGGTGAAAGTGACAGGGGTTACATAAATAATTATATGGTCCTGTGTACATGGAGGAGGGCTTAGCCCAGGGGAGTAATTACTCCGTAATGTATCTCACTTCAGTAATGGTAGACCGCTATTACTCTGAAATGAAATATTGCATACTGATATGACAAATTGTGCATGTCTATTTAAAAATGAATGGAGGATACTCGTGTGGCATATTATTTATATGTGAGGCATAAAAGAGATAAAATAGTGAAATGAGAGCCTAAGGCCGGTGGAGGCAACCAAAGTCATACTCAGCCTGTGGTTGGCTGATTCCGTTACTTTCATTCTGTTTCAGGTACAAGTCTCAGGGAGGGTCAAGTGTGAGGATTTCATATAGTAAATAAGCCGTATAAGATGTATAATTCAACTAAATAGAGTTTTTTTAGTTTTAATTTTTCAAGTGTATTTATATCTTTATTGTAAAAGCCTTGTATTTTCCGAAGGGAAAATACGGCGGTGACGCCCTGTAATTCCGCTGCTGTCTATTATTAATAAAAAGAGGTATTTTGAGCTGCCTGTTTGTTTTTCGGGGCGTTACATGTTGTAGGGGCATTTCTTCCCCTTGAACTTGTTCTTGGAACCCTCTCCCTTTTCCATCATATTGACAGAAGAGGATCCCATAACATCTTTCCCTTTACCTTTACCGCCATCTTGCGCCCTTAGAGATTCCTCTATGCGCAAGTGACTACCAAGTTGAGTAAGACTCAACTCTTCTCTAGCGGACTCAACATTTTGATAAATATCAAATAAAGAATCGGACATACCATTAAGGATGTGACCACAACATATGTAGTCATCGTTTTCCCACTTGTTCCGCTTGCGTTGAATCTCCGTTAGTGTTTCATCTCCCATTAGCTCCGGCATGGGAGTACTTAGAACATACACAACCTTCAAAACAGTGAGAAGGAAGTGCATCTTCTTTTGCCACCTTCGAAAATCAACACCTTCGAACTTGTCAAGTTTCCCGAACTTGGAAGTCATGTCTCTTATCGATTCCATTTCAAATGCAAGAAATACTCTAAGAATGTTGTAGTTTTTGTAGTAAATAAAAACTATAATACAATTACAAACTAGTAATTACAAAGACTGTAAAACTGAAATGAAAAACGAAACTATAAGACGGTGTTTATAACCCAATCGAATCACGCAAGAATGCGTTTTCCTTAGAGTATTTCGACCCTACAAGCCTTTGGGTATCACGAAATCCCTTGAGGATAAGACGATTACAACTTTGTCTTAAGGCAAGAACAAAGATCAAATAACAAGAGAGTTTTTCTTTTGTTTTTGTTTTGTCAAAATCTGAAAAAATGAAAGTGAAGTAAAGTGATTTCTTTCATTCAATCCTCTCACATATATATATAAGAATTTATGTGATAAGAAACATAATATAAACATATATTATTTAATGGATTAAAGCATGGGAAAACACCCAAAGATTACCGTCGTTGGGTTTCATTCGAAACCCAAACAACACAAGTGAAAAGCGCGCGGAAAACATAACATATACCCAGAAAACTGAAACCCCGATCGGGGTTTTACATATCTTGGTATATTTAAATAATCAGAGACTTTACAGACCCCAAATCCTATCGGGGTTAAGCCACCCCGATCGGGGTTATGTCTCCCATGTTTTATTTACGCAAAACACTAAGTATAATACTTAGTAAAACCGAGTATAAAACTCAATACAAACAACGAGTCGATATATATACAATAAACTCGCCATTTCCTTATCCATTACAACCATGAACTCGATATACGATTATATGAGCATACACTTTGTATTCCCGACTCACATTATATCCTTTACGAGCTCAAAAACCGACTTTGACTTGAAAACCCGAATGTACTTAAATAACTTGTGATCAAAATCACTAACTACGTGTCTCACCATAACAATCAAAACTTATTGATTATCAATTTCTATTGACACAAAAAGGAATGAAATGAGAAAGAATGTGAAATCGTTTAATTATTTCGGTTTTGATGCTTTGAAAATTAGAAAAATGGCGGAAGATCCGCAATATATCGTGCAAGTAAACAGTAAATAAAATGGAAACCTAAATAGCCGCAGTCAAAGTGTGATAATGACAAACCGAAATGGGGTCCCGAGTAAAAACAAAATAGATAAATGGGATTAAGGAGCGTAATTAGTGTTGTCGGTTAGACGGTTACCAACGAAAAAGTGGAAAGTAAAGACAAATTAAGGGATACAAGTTTGCGCACTTGTTTACCACCAATTTTGATGCTCTGTGAGTCCATATTCCATACTCTTTACCAATCACATCGCAACACTGTGTTTTGATTGTGACTTTGCAATTGTATGTTTCACATGTTGTGTGTGACTTCTCAGATACGTACTTCAACCCCAGCTAATGCATTCAACTGACCTATAGGTCTCCCCCCCATTTTCCCGGGAAAGAATAAAACGGGTTAAATGCAATCTCACTTGACTATATAGAACAAATAATTTGCTAATATCTAAAAACTTTCTTTTTGTCTTAATCTTTGACATGTCCGTTTTCAATGAGAATTTGTGTCAACTCAAACTCGTTTTATTTGTCAAAAGTTTATTTTGGCTGCCTTACATTAAGTCTAATTTTAAGGTTTTAACATAATTTTAATATAGGTACTTCTCTAAAAAAAAATTAATATAGGTGTTTAACCTTTTTAAGTAATTTCATTTTAGGTGTTACTTTGTCCATTTAAGAATTGATCTAACTTGAGTTGTGATGATATGTGATTGATGTGAAAATAATTTGGGGCCGGGTTATTTTGATTTGCATGTGTCTTGATTGGACATGGGTTCTTGGGCTTAGGTACTTTCAACTTTCAAGTGTATTTTTAACAAATAATTTAGATTACAATAAAAAGTGAAGTTATAGTGATAATAAATATTCGGGTCATACAAATGGAGCGAGTCAGTACTCAATAGTAATACCGAGTTAAATTCAAGTGATCTTTTGACATGGAAATTTGTGATTTGTGAATGAGTTTGTTATGTTTTATCGGGTCAACCCATATACTCACTATGCATGGCTCTACTGACCACCCTTGTACTTACCATTCTAACCAACCCTACAACAATTAATTTAGCCAATGTATCCGTCAACCCATTCTAGGTACACAAACTCTCATTTAATACGCTAGTATCAATCTTAAGATTAAAACAGAACATGTTCTAGGTACACAAACTCTCATTTAATACGCCAGTATCAATCTTAAGATTAAAACAGGTCAATTACATATCAAATCACCCTATTTGCAGCTCAAAAAATACATAATATTTTGTCTTTATTACCATCATATGATATTATTTGACCCGCCTAGCGAAACTAAGTGTTGTAGGCTTCTAGGTATCCATAAGAAGTAAAGCATAAATGCAGAATTGAGTAAAGCATCAGTCCCAACACTACATTTACTAACAAGGCCCCTCCATCCCTCCATTAATCACTCCCATATGTCTCATTTACACCTCTTTACGACCGCCGCACTTCCCTCTTCTCCCTTTTCTCCTTTCCCCTTTCTCTCCCCATAACTCACATACTCACATTTACACTCTCTTACACAAAATCTCCCAAAAATATCAACAAAATAAAAAATGGCATTAACCCATGAAATTCCACCCAAAACCAAAATCACCCCTTTTATCGGTGGAGCACTCGTTGCCTTCTTCCTCATTTGGAGTTTCAGGTCATTCACAATTACCCCACCTCCCCCACCACTCCCAAACTTCACCCAAACACCAACTCGACACGACCCGACTACTTTCTACGACGATCCGGAACTCTCCTACTCAATGTCCACCCCGGTACGCAACTGGGACGAGAAGCGGACCCAGTGGCTCAACCTTCACCCGTATTTTTCCAAACCCGGCCCGGCCCGGGTTGTGATGGTCACCGGGTCACAACCCGACCCATGTAAGAACCCGGTTGGGGATAATTTATTACTCCGGCTGTTTAAGAATAAGGTTGACTACGGTCGTATTCATGGGTACGATGTTTTTTATAATAATGTGTTGTTGGACCCGAAAATGCGTGGGTATTGGGCTAAGTATCCGGTTATTCGGGCTGCTATGTTGGCCCATCCCGAGGCCGAGTGGGTTTGGTGGGTTGACTCGGACGCGGTTATTACTGACATGGACTTTGACTTACCGTTGGATAAATATAAAGAGTTTAATTTAGTGGTCCATGGTTGGCCCAATTTAGTATTTAAGAAAAAGAGTTGGACCGGGCTTAATGCGGGTGTGTTTTTAATCCGGAATTGTCAGTGGTCTATGGACTTGTTGGACCGATGGGCGAGTTTCGGTCCAACAAGTCCTGACTACGTTAAGTGGGGTCCCATCCTAAAATCAATTTTTACCGACAAGTTGTACCCAGAGTCGGATGATCAGACGGCGCTGGCTTACTTGTTGGTGAAGGAAGGGAGGAAATGGGGGGAGAAAGTTTATTTGGAAAGTGATTATTATTTTGAAGGGTATTGGGTTGAAATAGTTGGGAAGTTGGATATGGTTAGTGACAGTTATAGGAAGTTGGAGAAGCGGGTGCGTACGTTAAGGAGACGGCATGCTGAGAAAGGCGGTGGAGGGTATCGTGCACTGTGGGAGGAGTATGTTAAGGATAATGTAGGTGGTTTGAAGGGATTGAGGAGACCGTTTGTCACGCATTTTACCGGGTGTCAACCGTGTAATGGGGATCATAATCCGATGTATTCGGGGGATGAGTGTTGGGAGGGGATGTCTAAGGCTTTGAATTTTGCGGATAATCAGGTTTTGAGGAATTTCGGGTTTTTTCATCCTGATTTGCACAACTCTTCTTTGGTGCACCCCCTTTCGTTTGATTAGGTGAGGTGTGGTAAGTCTTGTGTAAAACGGTTTTACTTTAATGTATTCGTGGACTTGTTCATAATGCCAGCTTCTTAGTTTTTTTCAATATGATTGTGTGCTTAGGTACTTTGTTTGGGTTCAGATTTACTGATTACTTTGATTTCTTTCTAATATGCTAAAGTTATATTCCCTCGGTCCCATTGAATTATGAGTATTTACTTTCCTTCTTTCTTTGTTTTTTCTTGGGGAGTTTTAAACTAATGATTGAAACTTCAGGAAAATGGCATATAGCAAATAAATAGTGTGAGAGTATCTGATTGTGTCCATATAGTTGAGTGTATATTTTCAGAGAAGTCTGCTAAATTTTGGCAACTATGTCCTGTTTGTAACTTATACTATTGGTTTTGTGATCTATGTATTGCTATTTGCTTTTGGGATTTATCATTACTAGAACAAAAACTCTCATTTGGTTCTTCGAGCCAAATAGATGAATGGTTTGGGTCAAGTTTTGTAATCTTTGGCATGAGTACAGATTAATCAGGCTTTGCATTCACCAATAAACAACCATTGATCCAAACGAAAAACTCTTTCGTGGGACTACCACTAGATTAGGCCTTAGTCCCGACCTTTCGGTTTTAAATTGCAAAGATGACTTTGTCCGGGACAAAGAAACACAGGACTGAACTGCCGCTTTTAGGATAGGACGAAGAGGTTTAGGTATTATGTTATACATTTGAAAGCTAGTCCTGGGTTTGGTTTAAGTTGGGTTTCCTTTGGGCTTAGAAAGTCATTATATGGCTTGGAATATCATAGCATGGGAAAGCTTGATATACATGATGAATACGGAGTAGTTAAAAACTTGGTAACTCTACTTTGGAGCAACCCTTTTGTTTGATTAATAGAGTATGGTACAGTTAATCTTACGGAAACCGATTTAGCTTAATGCTTCTTAGTTCTTTCAATGTGTGTGTAATAGGCAGCTATGTATGCTTAGATACTTTGTTTCAGTGCACATTACTTTTTACTTTCTCTAGTATGCTAAAGTTATATTCCCTCGGTCCCCCATTGAATTATTTACTTTGCTTCTTTTTTTTTCGGGGAAATTTAAACTAATGACCGAAACAGATGTGATATACTTTACCAAAAGAAAATGGCATATAACAAATAATGTGAGAGTATCTAATTGTGTCCATATAGGCATATAGTTGAGTGTATATTTCAGTGAAGTCTGCTAAATTTTGGCGAGTACTCCATATGTCCAGTTTGTAAGCTATACTCCTTGTTGGTTTTGTGATCTTTGTATTGCTTCTTGTTTTTTGCGTATATGAATTTCTGTTGAGTGTCATTTGATAGCCACTTGATGTTGTTTGTAGTAATCTATTGTTACTAGAATTAACTGGTAATGGCTATAAGCCAATAGCAAGCAGCATTTTGGTTAATCTAGGTTAGTGGTTCGGGCCCAAGTTTTGTAATCTTTGGCATGAGCACTAATTAGGCTTTTGCATTCACCGATAATTAATCATTGATCCAAACGAAAAACTCCTTCGTGGGACTAACACTAGATTAGGCCATACTCCCGAGTCCCGACCTTTTAAATTGCAAAGATGACTTCATCCGGGACGAAGAAACAGAGGACTGGGCCACTTTTAGGATAGGACTAAGAGGTTTAGGTAAAATGTTGTACTCCGTACATTTGAAATCCAGTCATGGGCTTGGTTTAAAGTTGGGCTTCCTTTGAGCTTAGAAAGACAATCTATGGCTTCGAAGTATCATAGCATGGGAAAGCTGCATATGATTGATGAATACCGAGTAGTTAACAACTTGTCCAGTTTTTCTGGAAGAGCCTATAGGAAAAAAAAACCTTTACGCAGTAATAGATACTACTTGATAATAAGGTATAACTGGGGGTATTCACGAGATGTAATTTGTACTTGGCATGCATATACTAGTAAGCACATTTCTTGGTTGGAAATTTTGATGTACAAAAGCAATATTGAATATGAGTTATCTGGCAACATCTTCGTGCTTTGAACTTATGGACTGTCAATGTTATACCAAAATTTGGGAGAATGTTGGGTGGACATGGCTAAGGCTTCGAATTTTCAGATTATCCTCAGCTGAGAAATTTAAATGACTTACTGATTTGTTGTTATGATGCCTGGTCGACAAAATAGTAAAAAGGAGTAGTGAAAGTGAATGATGGATGATTAAGGTTATGTTACTCTTACTCTTACTCTTACTCTTACTTGGGAATATTTTGCAGAAGGAGATGCTATTGACCTAAATCCCATGTTGTTTTGATGTATTGCCCAAATGGTAGAATACTAGACATTCAGGTTATGTAAATAAATTATGATGTCATTGCAGTTTAAGCATGGATTGTTTTGTTGTACTACTTGGCTGAGCTTAATGTGCTTGCAGACTTCGCAGAATTGCATTAGTCTAGGCATGGATTGTTGTGTGTATCCTGACTTATGGTTTTAGTACATTTGCTAATAGACATGAAAGTGATAGGGAGTAGCTGATGGAATGAGGAATAGATGTTCAATTAATTTTTTAGTTTCAAGGGAGGCTCGAGAAATTCTGATTTTTATTGTATGGTTTAGTGCTGTGATCCCCGGTCATAAGGGTAGACTTTTGTTTGAGTGCTCGATGTGTGGTTAGCCATGCTCTTCAGAGCGTTCGTGCTCTCTAGTGGAGCTAGGACTGGTGAGTCATGTAAACTACAGTACTTTGATCAAAACTCAATAGAACTCGTCAAGATTTAGCGAACAATGAGGTGCTTGTATACTGTAGAACTAAATTTTTGGTTTTATCTTTGCTTTAATGTGGGAAGATCTATAGAACAGATGGAATTTAGAGAGACCGCTGCCCTCTGTCTTCAGCGTAATGCACAATAGTTGACATGATCTGTTAGCTTATGAATTCAGTCTCAGGCATGGATTCATATAAGACGGAAATTGACTTGTAGATATGGTGTTGTTTGCTGGAACTGTATTATTATTATTATTATTATTATGAAAGGGCTAATCTGAAATGGAACTGCAAGACTATAAGTATTTTAGTCATCGAATCTTGTTGTGGTGATTGTTTTACAATTTTGGCACCTCTTCAGTTTCCTAATATAGCTGATTGTTGCAATTATTATCATAATCGGCAAAGCTCTTGTTTGAGTATTAATTACTCATATATATAGTCGTACGTTGAGTTGCTGTCGCATTACGTGAGCTTTTTGACCATTCTGGGAACGCCTTTGATTAATTTTGTGATACTCTTGGCAAGATGTATATCCAATCTTTTGCTGACTCGGAAACTGTCTTATGTCCAGGAGGAGCTTGACGAGCGATCTTATGTTACGATGCTCGAGCAACACTTCTCCATAAAGGCTTCAATGCGCTATCAAATGGCATTCCAGCATTTCCAGCTTGATGATTTAGATTTTAGAGTCAAGCATCAGGGAATGTGTATATCCAAACTTTACCGCGGCTCGTTACTTATATGGACGTACATATTAGTTATAGACCTAAATAAAAACATTTTTTCTGTTTCATTTTTATTTTAGTAGTCTAGCTAAAGAAAGCAAGCACTAAAATATGGCCGTGTTAAGCCGATAACTACTGCAGGATTTACGAGATTGGTAATGGCGTTTGCTTCCCTTGTATTATACTGGAAGGTGATGTTAAGCATTTTCCTCTGAAGACCACTTTTTATGTATGTGACTATGTGAGCAACCTAAGTTGGAAGTTTTTTTTTTCTCCAAACATTTTTTTAACAATGGTGATCAGAATAATGAACGAGTCAAAAGTGTCGGAAAAAGCTCATACTCTATATCTTAACACATTTCATAGGGTTTAAGAAGAGAGAGCAGTACGCCATCAAATAGATATAATTTGCCACCATTTATTGTTAGCAAGTGGTAAAATTTGTGACATTAGTATCAGATTGTTGATTCGTGAGACAAGGTTGGAGAAGATCGGAAAGAGAAGACTAGTACCATTTCTCTGAGAAGATGCGTACATGATACTTTCGGAGGAAGCTAATATCAAGTTAAAGGCTCGTAATATATAATCCAAGTAAACTGACATTATGAACCTCACTCTTTAGGTACGAGTAGTTTGGAGTAGTACCGTGTAGGTGAGTAGGTCCCAAATCCGATTTAACCTGACATATTAAGATCAGTAATTTAAAAGATGGTTATGAAACCAAACATTGACATTTTAACCTTCATTTTAATACCCAGTCTCAAACATACGATTTCACCTTTCAGCTCGCAGAGTGGCATACGTGACCGGTACCTACGACTCCACAAGGGAACGCTAATATTAATAACTATGCAACTCCAATTCAGTTGTAAATGTCGAACGTAGCATAGTGTCGAATATTGACACAGCTATTTGTGTGGCTGAATTATTAGAAGTCCAAAACCACCTTAAAACCTTGGTAGTTGGTAAGCTCACTTTGCACCTTTTTTTTTTAAATCAACAATAGCTCAGTCCAGGGGCCCATCCAGGCCCTTTTAGTATCCGTTGAGCCTATAAATTAGACCTGACAAATGGGTCAATTAGGTCGGGTTTGGATCGGGTCAATACCGATCTCTCGTTAATTTCGGGTTAATTTGGGTCGGGTCATTTCGGATTTCGGGTTTGTTTCGGGTCAATCGGGTCGGGTTATTTTAGGTCGGGTCATTTTCGGGTCAAAGAATAAGAGACAAAAGGTCATTTTAAGTCTTTTCGATTCAATTAAAGTTATGTTTTGTCGGGTCATTTTCGGGCTGAGTCGTTTTGGATCGGGTTATTTTCAGGTCGGCCAATTACGGGTCAAGAAAGCTCGGGTCATGTTCGGATCGGGTTGATCAAATCGGGTTTCGGGTCACATTTGGGTGTTGTAGTTTGGGTCAATTTCGGGTCTCGGGTCTGGTCAATCGGGCCGGGTTGCTTTTGCCAGGTCTACTTTAACACAAATTCTTATTTCAGACGGACCATTTCCGTCTGAAAAATAAGACGGGATTATGTTGCCACTTTTTGATAAAATGTAACCACAACTTATATCAATTTGTTTTCAATAGTGGTTATATCTAACTGTAAAGTGGTTACAAAGACCAAAATGATCCGTCTGAAACAAGACCAACTGCTACTTTAAACCAAGCTACCAAAATTAAATCAATTGAGTGCACAAAATGCAGTATTGTCCTCAAATTGAGTGCACAAATTGATATAAGTTGTGATGACTTTTTTTCAAATCGATCATCTTTCCGAAAACTACGATTTGAAAAACAAATTTGTCGTATTCGGATGTCGTGGGTAGGAGTTTTTGTATATAAAAGTTTCTTGTACCGAAAAAATTCTGAATGACCATATCTCTTGGACTCTTGGTCACGAGTTCCAAACTCGACAATTTCTTTTTTCAATTCATAGTTCTCGGAAAGATGTTCGATTTGAAAAAAAAAATGTCACTTTCTGAGCTCGTAGACAGAAGTTATGGCCTCTTAAACATTTTCGGATATAAAAATTGGGTATTTCGTGATAAACACCAAACCTCAGGGGTACCGCGTGAATTTTCCATATTTAGTTTAAACCCTTAATTTTGTGTCACCCATGAATATGGAGGGTTATTGTGAATATGAGGGAGTATTTAAATTCATGGTATGGTAATCATAACTTCCGTGTTTAATTTTCAAAATTCGATGTGTCATAACGAATATTAAAATATTTAACTGTGAAAGGATCGGTATAAAAAAGTTTAGTTTATCAAAAGACACTATTATGTACGATTATGCTAAATAGTATAATTGGGCTTTTCATTTAAAGTGTTAGTATATCACTTTTAACATCTTAGTTAATATTAGCGATTTTAAAAGCAACATTATTGTATTCTGACCCAAGTAATATAAAGAACAAAGAGAAATCTTGTAAACTAACATGGCCAGGAATGAAAAGAACTTTTATCTTATGCTTATTTGTTTCTTATTTTATATTTCTAAGTGTCTTATTCTTTGGTTTAATTTTTAATATTTCTAATATTGTTAAAGGGTAATTTGATCAGCCACATAACTCTATTATCCACTTGTCATTAAATATCACTATCCACAAATGTTCTTCTTCACATAACCAAATGTAAATAATTGTGATCGACGAAAGGAGTAACACCCTAACTAACAGATAGTGAGGAAGTTGTCCCTCCTCGAAATTAAGGATCTTATGATAGGTTTATAAGAGATTTGATCACAACACTAGTAACAAGTATTTGAATTTGCAAAGCGAGGATAAAACGAAGCCAAAAGTACCCTCCCCATCTTTAGGCAGGGTATGTGATGATGCTGGATCGGAGGTACTGGTTTGGCCATCCTCACGTATTCCAATTATATTTATTTATTCTTAAACATTTGTTATTTTCAGATGACAACAATTTCTAAACCTTCTATTCTCACACTCACCATCAAATAAATAACTAGTTTTATTATCCTTACAATGCACAAGGTAAATGTACATTGACTTATTAAATTTTGACATATATCTTAATATACGTAAATGAACCCAATGTTTAATTTTGGGGATAAATGTACAACAAATTCAATGTTGTATGAAAAAAATTTCAATGTTTATTACTTTTATTTAACATAATGAATGGCGTACTTAAGAGGTGTATAAATTAATAATCATGGAACTGGTAATCACCGAGACTTGACAATGAAATTATTCAAAGTGATTGGACGAATTAATTAATGTTAATTTTCCATTAGTATAGTGAATTAGTGATAAGATGTTTTTAGTGAGTTCATTAGTTGGGTGATCACTTTCGAGTTGTATGACACCTCGTGACATGATTTTTGACAAATAAGTTCACAAACTCACAATACCTAAACATTTACCAAATTTGTATCACTATCCGATTAGGTTAATGGGCCCTACATTTCTCCAAGTATTTTGGTATTGTACAAGTGGGCCCAACTTTTCAATACTGATAAGTTATGAGAAACAATAATGCAGTGTTTCAATTTGGGCCACTAAACTAGTAAGAAACTTACATGTATATATAAAGTGGACCACTCCATGTTTGTTTCGTACTGATAATAATTGATAAATGGACTATCGCTACTCGCATTGACGCATATTCATTCGTTCATCCATTATAGCCACGTTCAAGTGTTTAACACTTGGCAAAAATGCAAAATACCACTTATATCCGTTGGTAAGAACTGTGTTCTATTTGTGACATGGGTGATAACGAGGCGAAATAGCTCGTGAGCAACTCGAGCTTAGTTGGATTACAGCTCGTGTGAGCTCGGCTCAGGCTTGTGCTCAGCTTGAAAATTTAGTCAAGTCGAGCTAACGTTGGCTCGGCTCAAGAAGCTCATGAACAGCTCAAACTTGTGTGTTTAGATAAGATATTGCTCATATTTTATAGAAATAGTGTTTTATGTTTGTATAGTTCTATCAGGCACATCAAAAGCCTCATTAATTTGTCAAATGTTTTTACACATCAAAAGCCTCATTAATTTGTCAAATGTTTTTATATATAACAATTATATATAAGGTCGAGTGAGTTCTAGTTTAGCTCGACCTCGCGTTAAAGCTCGCAAGTTTGATAACGAGCACATTTTTTCAAGATCGGCTTGTGGTCGAGTTTTGCTTCATGAGCACAAGCCGAGAAAGGTCAAGCTCGGGCTCAGCTAAGCTCGTTATAACCCTTATTTGTGACTAAAGTTTTGAACTCGAATGTAAGAAATGGAGGCCCCACTTGTTCTTTGTAAGAGGGACTTGACCCGTCGTAAACTTGCGATGAATTGCCCTGCTGAATGCTAGACTTGCTGATTAATTTTATATGGGATTCAAAGTCAAATTGTTACAAGAAAAATGAAGAAAAGTGGGTCTCATGTCACCATACATGTATCATGTATGTATATTTTACAATCTAGTAGGAGGACACGGCTATTAGAAACCGTTCAAGAGAGCCTCAATCAATCAATAATTCAATAATTTTATGTAATCCAATACAAAGTGATATTGAAAGGAGAAGGAATTATTCAAGCAACACTCTGATCACCTACAGCTCATTCCACGTGGCTAATCTCCAATAATTTACATTTATTCATGTCTTCTTTACTTCGTCTTCCAATCCCTAAACACCACTACCACTCATTCCACACATCATTTGTGATATATTATATATATCACTATCATTCGCATGTAGTTCAAATACCTTCGTAATCGTAACATGCAAGTTGGCCAGATCAACTCACTACCAATATTTATAGTACTACTTTATCCCAATAAAATATAATTTTTTTTTATAATAATACTTAGTAATAAATCATTGGTTGTTGTATACTTGTATCACACGACTGGTTTAAATGATGATAAAAACAGTAGATAATTTTGAGATATCATAAGTACCTTTACGTCACAAGCAAGAATACTACGGAGTACTAGTCTAATTGTCACTATAGAAAGTTTTGTAACTCCCACCTTATACATGACAGGTGTGGTGTAATTAGCCGCGAATTCGTCTCTCACAAGGTTAAAGCTAAGAAATACAGTTTGAAACGGTTTACATAATAGGAGACTAGGGTTTAACAATTGCAAGATAGACGAAGGTTTGAGTGTGATTGAGTTTGACTGAGTACGATTAGATCATATGATGACAAATTATTTTATTCATCGAAGCAATAGTAACAATGTAAATCATTTATGAATATTTTTTTTAGAAACTATACGAATTAATTGTGAAAAAATATTTTTATTTATTTCTCTTGCAATATGTGACTTCCATATCATTTTATGTACCACGAGTATTATATTACCATATTGGTTTAAACGACATGTTACCATTATATGTGATAAAACCCTTGTAGTTTTAGTGTATTATCTTGTTTTAATAGTATTATTAAGGTTTTTAGTTGCACTTTCATGTGGTGTCAGTTTTTTGCGTTTCATAATTTTTCCCTTGCTTTACAAAATATTTATTCGAAAACAAACTATGTCCGGTCAATTTTTGTTACAATGTCACTTTGGACCTATTTCAATATAAAGTGCCTAAAAGCGTTTAAGATGATTGGGTTTCTCCACCAAGCAATAGGAGATTAAATGGAGTTATGATTATGTTTTGGTGTTATATGATTTTTGTTTCTTGAATAATAATATGACTCCGACATGCATTGTGATCTTGTGATAGTATATTGGAAAATAGTGTACTCCTTATCACTAATTTTTTTGTGTAATAGGCTAATAATATCCACCCAATTATCCATTATGACATTACAAGTGTTTCGTTTGTAAGGATAATAGAGTACCTCAACGTAAGATGTTAAGGAGAAATAGTCTCATTATCCATGTTATAGTCGGTTATAAAACATCGTGAATAGAGGCCTTAAGGGAAGCACAAGGGTCTAATCAGTAGGTGGATTGTACCTCTGAGATACTACCACATATAATATAGTTTTTGAACTTTACAATAAAGTTTTTGAGTATAGTATAGTTTTACTATAAAGTTTTTTGAGTTTATTAATTTAAAAATTAAGCTAAAAAAAATTACAATAACACTAAAAAAACATTATATATAAGATATAAATTTTAATTTATTAACTTCAAAAAGCTCGAAAAAAATGCTCATAAACTCAAAATCATAATACTCTGAGATAGTACCTCCGATGTATAATCCTTTTTCTCGGGTCTAATGATCTATTAAGTACCCTCAAGACTTTACATACCTTTGATAATTAATAAATAAATAAAATCACAAATACTTGTTTAAGATAGATATTTTTTGTCTTAAACTTGTACATGACAAAATTCGAATAACCCTATAATAAACTATACAGTTGAAACGGTCAAGTTACTAATATGGACTTCTCGACATATATCATAAAATTTACCATCGTATCTCTCTTAAAAGCATATCAAAGCATATCGTTATTTATACACTCACGACTCATACTCGACTTAAAACCGAAGAAAAATGAAACAAGCAATGCAAAAGTGAATAACTAGTACTCCTCCGTCCCGGTCAATTGTTTTCCTTTCATTTTGGCACAAAGACCAAGGAAGAGCAGTGAGACATTTGTGGTGATATTTAGTGGATGACAAGTGGACAAAAGTCTCATTAAGAAGTTAAATTAGTCAAAGAAAACCTTCTTAATTTAGAAATGATAACAATGAACTGGGATACCTAAAAAGAAATATGACAATAACTGACCGGGATGGAGGGAGTATTGTATTATGCAAAAATGAGAATAGGAACACGAGAGTATTGAATACGAGTATATCTCTTATCGCTTACTTCTTACATTTCAATCAATTTTTTACCTTTCATTAAAATAAAAATTACATATATTTTATAAATATAAAGAATTGATTGAAATAGAGAAAGTATTATGGAGTAATAGATATAAGAGCAACTCCAATGGCAAGCTACACGACCTTGTAGCTTGCTTTGATACATCTATTTTTCGAGCAACAATGCTTTCAGGCTACAATACGCTCCAATGGTAAACTACAAATAATGTAGCCTATAAGGTCCCACATAACAAGTAAATATTGTAGTATAAATTATTTAATTGTTTTTTAATTATCTATTTTATTTCAAGCTACGTAGCCTGACAAAGCTACACCCGCTTACAAGCAGGAACCTACTTTTGTACTCCAATGATAAGCATACTGCTTGACAATTTACAATAATTACAAGCAGGTCCTTAAAAGCAACCATTGGAGTTGCTCTAAGAGTACTTATATTCCATACATGTATTATTACCCGCCATCTACTTTATACTAATCCACAAACATTTAGAATGATCTGATTGGTTCCTGAATTTTAGGAAAAAAAAGTTCTGTAACATATTAAACCCAAACGTGGAGCTCCTGAATTTAAGGAGGATTAATTGAAAATCCTTTAATTTTGGAATCCAGTTTATTTACAACTTATATCATTTATTTACTTAGCATATGCTAAAAAGCTTATATTTTCTACAGTCTTACCCAAAATAATACACACCCTTCTTGAAGGAAATCATAGCATATTATATACTCCGTACATAGTTACATTATTTATTTCCAAATAAAAAAAAATGATCCCAAATTTTAAATGAATGATACCTATATAAAATTAAAGTAGGGAGGTTTTGGAGAAAAAACAACTACAAGATAAAAAAATAAAGGGCTGTATAAACTATACCATGAATGATAGAAACCCAATAAGAAATTATTCATTAATTTATGGCAATACAATAACATAAAAAACAATTTTGTTAGCTGTGAAAAAAAAATGTAGATTTTTTGACAGGATAATAAATGTAGAAATCTTTAAATCTAACATTAAAAATAATGAAAAAAAGTATCAATTAATCGCGAATCAGGAAAAAAAAATGAACAAAGTTTTAATTTAAAATAATTAAATTAATATTGGAAAAAAGATTGAATCTAGCAATTATTTAGCTTAATAACAACCTTATTTCGAAAAAAAGGAAACTCTTGAATAAAAAAAAATCATTAATAAAACAATTCATAATTATAATGATAAAATAATAGATCTAGCTATACTTAATGTAAACAATACCATAATTATCTGATAAATCCAACAATAAAGAGAGAACACTTTTTTTTTTCCTTTAAAAAAATAACAATTTTGACATTTGAGATCTGAGTTTAAAGGGAGCTCATCTTATCTTTAATATATAGCAGGCTAAATCATGCTAACGAGGGAGCGAGATGTAGTCTAAAATAATTTCTTTGATGACAAAATGCCAGATTGCCATATATGTAGAGACAAGAAGAGAAAAGTGATGTACAAAATGGATATTTGGTGAAAAAAAAGTTTTTACTTAATTCATTTGGAAAATATGGCAATGATTTGGATAGACGAAATTGAGACTTGAGGGGAAGAGGACTGGAGGAGCATTTGCATTTAGAGACTAGGGTTTGTTTTTTATGGACTCTTGGTTAGAAATGAGTCATCAAGGTTTTATAAGTGGATATTTGAGATGGGTTTTTTTTAATGTGTTGTGTACCTGTGTTGGGTCACCAAAAGCAGTCGAATTTATTGGCTTAGAACATATTATCAAGTACGACTATAACTAAAAATTATACCCCTATTTTTTGGCATAAAGACGAAGAAATGAGTATGAGATCATAGAACAATAGTCCTATTAAGGGATCAAATTACTTATAGAGAACATTTCTAATATAGAAAGATGAATGAGACACCCTAAAATAAAAGATGTAAACATATGACCGCGACGATGGAGGTAGTTATATCAAGCTCACTTTTTTGTAAAAGAAAATTGAAGCAACCTATATATTATATGAGGACCTTGATCCGTCAAACGGATCCAGCAACTGAAGTCATCGGTCGGGTTAAAAGACGGGTCGTGCCAAATACAAATCAAGTCGCACCGGTCACGTGCCTGGTTAAGGCAAACATACGATAATTTGTGACTTTTTTAATACTAATGATTACTCATATACCATTAAATTTAACGTTTGAATATATTCAACGTATATCTTTGTCACCGGCTTCGTGTTTGGTAAAAGGGAAAAGCTTATCCAAAGAAAAATAATTGAAGAAGGAAAGATATTTAGAAAAGCCGTATTTGGATCAAACTTATTAAACATTAAATAGTTGGAGGGATACTTTTTTTTTTTTAAAAAAAAAAAAGCAACCCGTGCATTTTTTGCACGGGTATAAAACTAGTTATTGATATTAAAATTCAGTCATGATAAAAATGCGTGGATTAGAAACCGTTTTTGTAGACCATTACTTCGTATTATTTACAGAAGAGTTAGAGAGGAATAATTAAAGCAATCCAATCTAATCTTATCTCTTCAACCTCAATCCCACGTGGTCATTCCTTAATAGCCGACAATTTGCACTGTGGCTCTTTTCCTCGTCGTTTAACTACTTCATACACCGTCTACTATTCGTCTAGCCACCACCAATACACAAATTCTCATTTGTAACGGGATGACCCGTCACAAGCTTGCGATGGGTCAAATCTTCCTCACACAGAGCAAGTGGCAAGGCAAGTGGGGGCTCCACTTGCCTTGCCACTTGCTCTATATAAGGGGGATTTGACCCGTCGCAAGCTTACGACGGGTCACCCCGTCACAAGCAAGACTTACTGCCACCAATATGTGAAATTCATAAAATGTTTTGTGAACTAAATATTATAAAACAATTTTCTACCATTATTATAAAACCACTTATTTTACTTATATTAGTTTGTTAGATAAACGACATATATGATACTCAAATAATTTTTTACGTAAATCACTCTGAAAAACAAACTGAAACAATGAAGAAAACAACACACAACATTACGTGGTTCACTAACATTGTCTTAGCTACGTCCACATGGCAGAAATAAGGAGAATTTTGTTGGTATTAGGAGCTTACAGAGTTTTAGATTCAAATTCAAAAAGTTATGATATGCATAAATATTAGTCTAAGTGAGAAAATTTAAATAATACTTTATTAGACCTAATACAGAAAGCCTAAAAGAGTGACAAACAGAACCCTAGTTCAAACACATTAACATATATCGTTTAAATTTCGGAGGCCCCACCATGGCATCTCACCGATGGACCCCAACTCGCTGACTAGTCTGTGAGAGCACCGTCATAATCGTTCGAAACGCCGACTAACAAATTCAAGACACAAACGCAACACATTTCATATAAAATTGACTGAATAAAAAGATAATGAAAAATGTCATAAATTAACAAGATACTTATTTATAACATTTTAGGTAAACCATCTCACATAAAATTGAGTGAATAAAAAGATAATGCCATAAATTTAACATGAATAAATAAAAAACTTTAATGATTAACTTACGTCAATATGTTTACTCGGAAAATTCGCACGGTACCCCTAAACTTTGACATTTTGCCCGAAATATCCAAAATTTTCAACCGAAAAACTTAAAGTGGTCATAACTCGTGTTTGCAAACTCGTAAAAAGACGATTTTTTTTTCAAATCTAAACACGAGATCGAGCTACGGTTTGAAAAAAAATGGGTTGTATTTGGATCCCGTGGTTAGGAGTTTTTGTATGTCAAAGTTTTTTTCACCGAACAAACTTTGAGTGGCCAAATCTCTTGGTCACGAATTCCGAACTCGCCAATTTTTTTTTTCAAACTGTAGTTTTCGGAAAAATGAACGATTTGAAAAAAAAAAATCATGATATTCCGAGTTTGAAAACACGAGTTATGGCCACTTAAAGTTTTTCGGGCCAAAATTTTGGATATTTCGGACAAATTGTTAAAGTATGAGATTACCGTGGGAATTTTCCATATGTAGGTTTATCAAGAAGTAATCCTTTGTTACGACAAGAGAGTACGGTACGGCTACGGCAATTACTCCACTTGAGAAACAAGATAAAATTTGTGAAAATGGAGCATGATTTACGCTTGCGCTTATACGAGTTTATCAATTTTCTTTCTAGAAACTCCTTTATGAGCCATCACTATTGACATTATTTTAATAATAATGCTTGACCCGTTTCATAAATTTATGTATGTGGTCACCAATTATGGCATTATACACATGACCTAATTTTTCAACTTCCTTATTAGCTAAGATTTTTGAGGCATATGTGGGGCTCTTTAGTTTTTAAAGAGAGAAAAATGAAGTATCAATATCCTTCGTATTAAGTTATCCCCTTACATTTACAAATAATTAATTTGTACACTGAAAATAAGTACTCGCAAAGCTTTGATGATTTGTCATCTTTAGCATGAAGACAATAATTATACTTACTATAAATGTTATAGACTAAATATAATTTTAGAATAAATTTGATATTCTTAACTAATTTTCCATAATACATCTAATAGCAATACTTACAAATGTCTCAAAATACGAGAATTATAATTTTTATATTTCATCTTGTGTTTGATTATTTCTTAACGTAATAATTTACACATTTTTTGTATGATCAATAGTATGGTCATGCTATTTTGGACTTAATTTTGCTGAACACACCCAAATTAAACTTTTCTGAATTTATAATATCTAAACTGAACTGAAACGAACTTATAAAATATGTACTTATATATAGGAGCTGAACTTTTCTAAACTGAACTTAAAGAATATAAACTTAACTTAAAATTAATTTAACATAACTTAATAAAACTAATTATTGACGTCTTTACTTTTTAGAAATAACATTTCACATACAGAAAAGTGTGAAAGACAAAATAAGATAATGAAATTCTTTCTATACATTATTTTATTCACTTATTAGTTATTATATCTATTTTTATTTTACCCTCTTTCTTCTTCATCTTTATTTTACTTGCCAAATAGTTATCCTATTATTAATGCCTAATCTATTTCATAAATTTTATGTATGTGTTCACCCATTATGGCATTATACACATAACCTAATTTTTGCCCTTCCTTATGAGCTAAGAATTTTGAGGCATTATGTGGGGCTCTTTAATTTTTAAAGAAAGAAAAATGAATTATCAATACATTAGATTGATGCCATTTTTTACAATCATAATTTGTACATTGAAAATAACTAATGATTACCATATGGAGTAATCCCGATTCCTCCTACCCTTTTTTTTACGCTTAGATACCCAATATTTGACCCGTGACCTGTTCATCCAGACCCAAAATGTTCCGTTAATTTAGGGTAGAAACTTGACTCATACGCGTCGGCTCGTTAGGTCAAATACTCCCTTTTATTCTAAGCTTTCTTCCCCTTCTCAATTCGCACAAATTTTAAGGATTTTAATTAAATAAGCAAAAATAATGTAGTGTGGTAAGGTGATTGGAAAGAGGGAATGTATTGTGGGGTATTATTGTGGAGTGAAGTGATTAAAATAATTATTGTTTTGGGATAAGGTGATTAAAATAAGATAAAATATGGGTATTGTGGGGTATTGTAGTGGGGTAATGTGATTAAAATAAGTATAAAAGTTTACCAAAAAAGGAAAGACGTGCTTTCACACAACCAGCTTGACGGAAGTTATTATGAATAGACGAAAATGAAAAGGAGGAACATTACTTAGAATAGGAGGGAGTATAAATAAAGAATTTTATCAAAATATTATTATTTATATATTATATTTGAAATAATAATTAAAACATAACTATTTTCGTACTTTAAATTACAAAAATAATTAAAAACTAATATTTTTGGACTTTTATAACTGTTAAATAATAAAATAATTATTAAACAACATAGTTTGAAAGATAAGGCTCAATATAAAAGCATCCACAATAGAGAGGATGAAGCCTCCTTTTAGCACTCTCTCTCCTCTAAGAGGAGGCCCTCTCGATTATTGAGCATGTATATAACATCCTCTAGGAAATAAACATTGACTCTTATGTCAACTATCTACTAATATATTCCCATGTGGATTATTGACATTTTTTTTTTTTTTGTAACAAGTTCAAATGCAAATAAATGGATAGATGATAGATAAGATAATCCTCTCAATTATGGGCAAAAATATATGAGAAGATGATAGATATAATGGAAATGAAGGTGGGTCATAAAGAAGGGGTTGTGTCAAAAAATGATAGGATAAAGAAAAAATAATAGGATCATTTCATCCTTTCTATTGCGCATGTTCTAACAAAATCCTAGCTTTATGTATGATTAACGAGTATGTGTCACTATGTCAGAAAGATAAGGAAGGGATGGCAAATTAGACGTGAAAGTCGTGAAAAATCACACTCATAATTGAGTATCCAAAGCCAATCAATAATAGATTATACTCCCTCCGTCCCGGTCATTTGTTTACCTTTGCTTTTGGCACAATTATTAAGGAAATGGTAGGGGACCATTTGTGTTGGCCCTTGGTGGATGACAAGTGGACAATAGTCCCATTGG
>JAIUZE010071157.1:0-20528 GCA_022085475.1 Heliosperma pusillum | reverse complement strand
TCCAAGCTACTCATTTAGAATTAGCATGGTCAAGACGCCATATACTAATAATTCTCTATGGGTACTTAGTCAACACGACACCAACCATATAATTAAACAGTCACGGGAAAACATCCTATCATGTGACTATTTGCAAATAAATCATATTCAAATATCATATCGCCTCATATCTACTAAGGCTAATTCAATAATTAAATACAACCTTACTTGAATACAAATCCCCGACCCGAGTCCCGCGACGGGTCATCAGTCAAAACGGGGCTGACTAGATCTTAGTTTGACCAAACCCGTTTGGTCAAACCGGCTAGAAACAGAGTCTTTACCAATTAGACTTAGACATAAAATCAACATATTCGTTACATGTTCTTTTATTAAAACTTCTAACATGTGAATTATTACGAAAAACCCGCTTGACTTAAAGAATATCAAATTAAACTACGATCTCGTATTATAATTTCTAACATGTGAGAAATAATAATTTTATGAAAAACCTTTTTAATTAAATATTTTGCTTATTAACATTTCCCACTTGCTAAATATTACAAAACACGATAAAAAAACAATAACTCAAAAACCGTCACAAGTCCAAGGAAGGTGACTCATGGGCTGATTTGGGCCGGACCTAACACGGGCCTGTTTTGGCTGTTTTGGGCTGTTTTTATCGACTTTACTAAAAACCGTTTCTTAATATTTCCCGCATGCTTAACATATTTAAAACCCCTCAAAACAACAACAAAACAATCAAGTATCGACACAACCCACAAGGACCAAACACGGACCAACCAGACCGGGCTGGACCGGGTCTGAACCGGCCTGAACCGGCCTGGTTTGGACCGGTTTCCAGCCCTCTAAACAGCCCCCTACACGGCCCAACACCAACATCGATTCTAAATTAATTCTAACATGTTTTTAATTAACAAACAACCATTTTAACAATCATCCTTACAAAAATCATGATTATGAACAAATCATTCAAATATGTCAAGAACACCAAACATGCTATAAATTCATAAAACATAATAATAACAACTACTTAGCATGTTACTAACTAAAACCGTAAGTAACAATAATATGAACAAAAACTAAAGGTATGTGACATTAATTCGTCGAGTAAATCGGAATTGTTACCTTAGCTAGCAAAAATCAATTAGCACCAAAATAAGAAGTAAAGAAAAACCCGTCTACTAATCTTCCCCTAATATAAACGAGTCACCAAACTCGTCTTCAAAATCTTCCCCTATAAGAAATGACAAGAAAAACATTATTAGAATTGAAACTTGATTTTCCATAACTAAAGTGTTGAAAACGATTTTGTCGGAATTGAAAATAAACCGTACTTGAAGATGGAGAGCGAAGAGGAGATTCTAGAAATATAAGTTAGGACGGATTTGAATAAGAAATGAAGGTTTTATGACGATTTTGCTCAAGAACGACAAAGAACGATGAAGAACGACGAAGAACGATGAAGAACGATTAAAGAAAGTATTAATTAGATCTTAAGTTGATTTATTGTAAAATGAAAGGTAGTTAGTGAGTAATGGTGAGTGGTTGGGCCGTGTAGTTATAGAAGAATTAATGAGTCGGGTTTTGAAATTGTTGTTACGGAATTGACTCGGGTTTTATAATTAATTAAGGTAATTAATTAGATATAATTAGATATTAAGTTAATTAAACCAAATATCTAGATATTATGTTATTGTAATGAAAAAGAAAGAAAATATCTAGTCCTATTAGAGGAGAGGGAGCCGTGTGATGTTAGAAGAATCGGGTCTGTTTTTGAAGCGATTTGCGGCGTTTAAGTTAACGGATCGATAAAGTAATAAATATCTAAGATATTATTATTAGATTAATCAAAATAATGAAAATATCCAAAGTGAGTGGAAAAAGATGACATGGGGCGTGTGACTCATGCCAAAGTCGAGTTTCGGGTTTTTTTCGGGATTTACGATGACCCGGGAATAGTTAAATGATGCTCGGGTTTAAATCGTAAAACCTTCTCTTTAATTCCGAATAAATTCAAAATAATTATATTAAATTATCAAAAATCCAACTAAATCTTAATAAAAATAAATTAAAAATATTATTTTTTTAAATAAAATTTCGGTCTTCAAAATTACAAGGCGAGTCGGAAAAAGTCAACGAAAGTCAAAGTTGACTTAAAAACGGGATTGTTGAAAAGTACGAACTCGGAATTTCAAAATTCCAAATACGAACTCGGAATTTCAAAATTCGACTGGAAACAATTAATTCTAAATTAAAACTTAAGTTTGCTGAAAAGTATCCTTAAAATATTTTTACTAGAAAAATAGGGTACTTTTCGGGTTGTTACAGCCGGTCCCCCTGACCGGCTGGGACCTCACTGTATTTTGATGATTTTTGGTTTGTTGGTGATGTGCCAGCCGGCGGCCGGTTCACTTGACCGGCTGGCACCCCGCTGGAATTTTTCTTCTATTCTTTCTTATACATACATTAATAATAGTTCGCATGGTTCGTTTATCGTATAAATTTACGTAATAGCATTAAATATTCATGTTTAGAATATATGATATCCCATTCGCTTATATCACATATTTTGTGACGGTTTTTCATATATCCCCCTTTGAGTCAGTTTTACATATATTATGATTTGAGCACTAATTGTTAAGTGCTATGAACTCTCATTTCCCGGCTACCTCCTCGCTCGTTAGACTGGAATGTCGGAACAAGGAGATGTATCCTTAATGCTTAATTGCATGTTTTAGTGTGGCTATGACGACGTTGTTGGGAGGCGAACGCTTTGCGTTGAACAACCCGACCGCCAAATGTCGTATACTTGCGAGGTAGTGTCATTGCATGTAGCGTACTGCTTGTTATGATGCCTGTGCTCTTTCCGCCTTTTTCGTGAAGGTTGACCGAATTTGGGGTACTCGGCTTCTATGATTGACTGAGTCTTGGATGCGAAATGTTTATCCCATGTCGAATCGGAAAATGTGATTCCGAGTGTCTGGCCAGGTTTAGACTAGGAAAGTATTATTATCGTCGTTCTACCAGGAGGAAATGAGTCTACATATACGAAATGTTAATCGTGTATGCGTTCAGGGAAATGTTTTCCCATGGATGCAATTTTAATCATACTTACTTGTACATGGTGCTAGTGCGTGTCATTTACCATGAGAGATGTTGTCACCGTATTCGTACGTTTTGATGGATGATTATATGTTGATTATTTGTGACCGTTGGATGACTTGGCGTGGTTTATATGTCGAGTCTCTATCTTATCAAGTATATGCCGCTATCGGTGAGATGTAAGCTCTACTGAGTATATAGTTGCCTAAGAGTGTCTTCCCCGAGTCTCTTTATAATCTTATACGTAAAGTTTATATGTCGAGTTCTATCTTATCAAGTATATGCCGCTAACGATGAGATGTAAGTCCTGGTGAGTATATAGTTGCCTAAGGGTGTCTTCCCCGAGTTTGTCTATAATCTGATGATTACGGTTTTGTACTTCATGCGCCAATATCTTTATATATTGAAATGCCTATTTATCCTTCTCGTAATTCACATGTATATTTATATATGTATGCTTTTATTTATGTATTTCCGTTTAAGTATGTTATTTGTGATATGGCTGGGAGAACCCGGAGTTACTCCCCACAGACTGTGGCGTTCATGTTTTCAAGGATGAACAGGTTGCTTAGATGGATTTTGCTTGTTTTTGGGTTCGGGTGTGAGCTAGCGGGCGTTGGATTTGACAGTTGACCTATACACGTTCTTAGCTAGTTTACTAAACAATTTTTATGTTTCATAACGTTTCGAGAGACTATGTCTCTTTGTATTACGTTATACTTTAGTTTGTATTTATTTGACATTCCTCGTACTCTTCCTTTAGCATGTAAAAAGGTTTCAAAAATATCGTAAGTTCCTCTATATAAATTGCATGCTTGTTATGTTTTATTTCCGCTATCGCGAGGGTTGTCACAGTTGGAATCAGAGCTTATGACGCTCCCGACGCACACATGTGAACCCTAAATTTAAATTACTTGACCAAGGAATAATGAATGAGAGATGCGTATTCTTAAGGACCTAATATGTGTTGGAGAGAGTGTCCTCAACAATAGTGCGATCACTTAATTAAATCTCATTAACGAGAATACAAATGGATGATTAACATTATAGTCAACTGATCCACATTAATCGGTAATGATTGGCTTACTAGAGTTTGACATTACTGTCGTATGACGGTGGTGATCAGTTGATCCCTTGAGATCACACCGAAAGGACGATTCCCTAATCAAGAATATTAATTAATTGTATAACGATACAGATTAATTAATCACTTAAACAGAACGAGTTTACGAGTGAGAAATATATCTTATTATAATATGATTAAATAAGATTGAATAATATCATTGTAATATTAGAATGCTTAATGTTTATGAAACATTTGAGATAAGCATGATTGGTTGATCATAAATACAAATAGTTGTAGATCATATCAACCAAATATGAGATGACCCATTTTATATATATGTGATTATAAATTATTACTTAAAATGTTAAGTTTAATTTATTTGACATGAAATTGTATTTAATTAGTTAAATACATAATTATATTTTGAGATAACATGTCACATGTCACATGTCACATGTCACATGTGTGACAAATGACAAAATCACATTTTATAAAATGGAGTTCATTTTAAGTGGTATAACTGGTTTTAGTGGGGTGGTTGGGTAGGTTTAGGCTTGCACATTATTCTAATGATGATTAAACATTATGATTACTAAAGCCTAATGCCTATAGCCACCCTATGATCTTGATAAGGCAAAAAGAAAAGCATGCCCTCCCTTCCCAAGGGAGGGTGCCGGCTCCTAGTGGGTATTAAGAGGATGTTTTTCCTCTTGTAATATTTACTAGTACATCTCATAATATTCACTCATCATCTCACTAGAAAATACAACTAAATACTTATAAACTTTAGAAGTTTCATAGAACTTGTATTTTGTGGATTGAACTCGACATTTCTTAGGTAGAAATTTTGAGTTTCATACTTGTTATTAAGAGGATCTTGTTTATTGTTCTACTAAAACAATATTCAAGAGATTAAGGATAGTCTAGGTGCGTCACCAAGGAGAGTTCCTATACTTGGAACTAGGAAGTTCATCCATACTTTCTTAAGCTCAAGAACTAGTACAAGATGGTGTCTTGTATTTGTGCCCAATACCCGAAATATAATCAATGTGAGGAACATAATCTTTCTCTACTTTGTTTTATTTATTTGCATGTAACTAGATCTTGGAAACTAATTAAAGATTTAATTATTTAATCATAAGAAGAGTTTTATGAGTAGGTATATGAACGTAACAATTGGTATCAGAGCATAGGATGTTGCATGCAATCGGTTTTATGAAGTTTTTACAAGTTATGGTAACAAAATAAAACTAGAAAATTTGTTATATATATGATAAAGTCACGAAATTTTGAGCATGAAATACCTTATGGTCCTAAAATTTATTTAGGTCATTTTGATGTGTTATGGAAGATTATTGCTTTATTTATTGATTTTTAGTTAAATAAATCCATTTTAATGAGTAAAATGAACATTTTATGACTAGAAATAGTTAAACTTCGAATCTGTCCATGAACTTTTAGTATGATATCAAATACATATTTTACCTACTTTCTGTAAAATTTGAGATAACTATGATTTATTTTGCTTTATTTATGATTTTTAATGGTTAAAAAGGCATAAATAGTGATTATTTTGGCATAAATAGCTAAAATAAATTTTTGGCTTGAGAAAATTATCATATGTTGCATAAATATTGTACATATCAGATGTATAAGTTGAAAATTAATTAGATTAATTTTCGTGTTGTTTTAGTATTTTATTTGATAAAATTGATTAATGGCAACTATATTTTTCTCTAAAATGATTCGAACATTTTTGACCTAAATTTTGACATGAAGATGTTCCTGGAAATATTCTAGAATATTCAAAATTTTATTTTTCAAATTTATAAATTATTGTAATTTAATTTGGAATTATTACATAAAGGTTATAATAAAAAGGGTTAAAACCGAGCAATAATGCAAAACCGAGTTGAATTATCGTCAAATAATTAGTGGAGACTAATTTTTGAGTCCTAAACAGTTAGGGTAATTAAATTGGGATTAAATTTGATTTAAGCATTGATTTGTGATTTTAATTGGTTATTATCACGCATTTCCATAAAACCGGGTTTATTTACGATATAAGGTTATTAGGGCGATTTGGCACATTTGTATTGCATGAGTTTACATATAATTATGCTGCATTTTAAATGTATGAATGTCATTTTGATTTATGTAATTTTGGAATTATGTAATTTATCTTAGTATGGCCTTAGTTTTTAATCGATATTACCCGAAATGTATGGGAATATTGATTCGGTTGTAATTTAATGTGATCTCGTATCACTTTTATTGTATTATTTCATTTTATTTTGCAAATGTATAATAGAATAGCCTTGTAATTTTATTATATCATTTGTAATCCCGGAGTTTCCTAAAGACGGTGCCATTTGGAAAGGCGTTCCAAAAGGAAGACGGTGTCCTTGGGAGGCGTTCAAATGAAGTCCAAGGGACCAAGGAGTTGGTTTCCGAATTTGTAATAGTTAATTTGATTTTCTATTATTTTAGGAAGGCCATACTAGGAATTTATTTTATGCTTGCATTTTATTTATATGTTACATGCATGCCAAATCGCCACTTAAACAACACATGCATTTTATCGAGTCAATCGACCGCGTCAATTATAATTATCGATAGTTCACCTATTTAGTTCACTTAAAAGGAGATAGATAATATAAATTGACTTGACCTCTATTGTGTTAATTGAGACTTAGCCTTAACAAATAGTAGAACCCAGGAATCCCAATCGTTATTGCATCGAAATTTGGTTGAACTCAACGGAAAGATTAGGGTCCGTGGCCCATGTGTTCCGAGCTAAAGATGACAATAAAGTATTTCATCGACCAAGAATTCTAATTGTAGAATCGGTTAAAGAGTTAACCCACCAAATAATATTGATAAAGGTCGTGGAGTCCGTGGCTCACATAAACTCGAGTTAATATAGGATTTGGGTCTTGGAATCATTTATATAATTGGATAGAGGTCATTATATAAGTGTCAAACTTGTTTAAAATGTTTACAAGTATATTAAAAACGATAAATGTTGATGTTTCTTTCATTTTTTATTTTGTAGTCTAACTCATTTTAATTCGCAATGTCGGAAAACAACAATAACGAGGCTCGACCTCCACCACTCACCACCGTATCATGGCTAAGGTCCTGCATGGATCGTTGTAAACTTGATAAGAATGGTTCAAACTTCACGGATTGGAATGGGCAACTACGCCTAGCCGCCGAAGGTGACGGTAAGCTAAGTTCCTTAACCGACGCGGCCCCTCCCACTCCAAATGCGAGGTCATCGAACGCCACTAGGGAGGCCTATGAGGCCTACCACAAGGAGTCAGCGGCGATCAAGAATGTCTTGATTTTTTCGATGGATAGCGAGCTTCAACAAAATGCCATAAAGATGGCTACCGCATATGAAATCTATTCTAAAATCGTGACCATGTTTTCACAAGCTCCAAGAATTTTTGCAATATGAAGCCGCATTCCAATTTTTCGACCTCAATATGAAGGAGGGTCATAATGTTAGCCCTCACGTGCTCAAAATGATTGAGTACGTGGAGGTGCTTAAAGAGCAAGGAATAGAGATTCCCGAGCCTCTCATCATTGACCGCATACTTCACTCCTTAAGTAAGATCAAAGGGTTTGTCAACTTTAGGGTGAACTTCAACATGCAAAATGCCACCGTCACAGTTCATGAGTTGCACAAGATGCTTGTGCAAGCCGAACGTGACATGGGTTTTCAAGCTAGCTCTAGTAAGGATGTTTTGAACATCAATGTCAAGAGCAAGACGAAGTTCAAGAAAAGTGGAGGCAAAGGGAACAAGGGAAGCAAGCCCACTCACTCCTATCAAGGTAAAGGGAAATCTATTATGAATAGCTCTTCCAAAGGCAAGAAGGGAGCCGTGTCCGAAGACAAGTGTCATTATTGTAATGGCACGGGCCATTGGAAACGTAATTGCTTCAAGTACTTGGGAGACATCAAAGCTGGACGGGTTCTTCCAGTTGGTAATGGTTCTTCCCAAAGTTTTTGTTATTGATACTCATCTAAACTTTGGTATTTTGATACGAGTTGTGATTCTCACCACCCTTTTTGATCACATTTAGGGCATGAGAAGAAGGACAAGGCAAAGCAAGCCTCAGAGGATCTACGACGAAGTTAGGGTAGCCACCACGTAGAGGAGACCTATGATGGGCTTAGCGATATTTTGCTATTTGTCTTCTATTTTATTATTGCATTTTTAAATTGGTTTGTTGAACTATTTCATTTCCATGTTTTGACATGGAAAGTATTTTGAATTCCTATGAACAATTGTTGTATTTTGATGGTGACTTGGTTTTCAACCCAAGTCACTATATCTATGGAATTTGTTTTAATGTTCTTAAACCTTTTCATCATGCAATGTTAGTATCATGAAACATAAATTAAAATGACTAAATTGATCTTAAAAGGAATATAATGATTTGATCATTATGAATAACTAAAGTTATGAATGGGATTCTCACTTTGGCATTGTGACAAGACGTCAAAACTTTTTTGGGATAAGAAAGGTCAATTGCATAAGTCAAAGTGAGTTGACGAACTCACACTTGGAGATTTACAATTCATATAAAGCCCCAAGATAAGATCTTTATTACGCCAATTAGACTCCATACTAGCTATGGAAGGATTAAGAATCCTAAATTTGTTCAAGACATGGACAAGAGTCCAAGTATTTTGCTTAAATAGAGTGAGTCTATAGAGAAGCTAGAATACTAAAGTCTAAACAAATAAGTCTACTATAGATCGCTCGAAGTTAATAAGAGTTAATAAGAGCATTATACCCTACTTATACCTGAAGAACAAAGTTGTTTGTGACTAAGGAATAAAGCTCATGAAGCTTTCCTTACAAGAATTTTCTCATTTACACCTAAAGAAATAAACTGTTTGTGGCTCATGGTGCTATCCTTCACGTAAATAGCCGTATTTACTAAATGATAGAGTGGGAGAAAATATTCCACAAACAAAGACAGGAGAAAATGTTCTTAAGTCATCCAAGGTCGATAGCTTATAAGTGAAATTATCTACTTTTTGAAAGTGATAAGACTATGATCTATGGGTTGGCAGTTATCATTCTAAATTTAAAATAGTTACATAAAAGCCATGTTGTATAAGATGGATTATATATAAGTGAAATCACTTGGAAAGGTTTGGACCTCCCTAAGGTGAATAAAGCTTTATTGTAAAGCATTACATATAAGTTAAAATATAACCATCTTTGAGATCCAAGATAATTGCATCTACACCATGTATATGTATGACAAATGACAAAGAGTTGTTAAAGGTTACCTTTCTAAATCGGCATTTAGAAGTAGACAAGTTGTCGTACAAAACTTAGGAGATCAATGTGTGATCCTAAGAGAACACTCATGGCATAACAAGAGAGAATGGTTTCCTCGAATTGTCGAAGAGCCATGTTTATGCATGAAGTTAAGTGGGAGCTAGATCTATCATGTGTGGACATGAGGATTAGTGGGAGTGGAAATTAATCATGTATGGACATGAAGATTAGTGGGAGCAAAATATCTTCCATGTCTTGTATGCGTGAGACATACTAATCATTAGGAGTGATGTATTAAACATTGCCTTCCGTGGAGGAGTGTTTAGGAAGTCATTTCTAAATGAAAGACTTGGAAGAAGCATATTGTATCTAAGGCAAGAATATCTCCCATGTCTCGTATGTAGGAGACATATTGGTCATTGGGAATGATGTACTAACATTGCCTTCCGTGGAGGTGTGTTTGGGAAATCATTTCTAGATGAAAGACTTGGAGAATGTATCCAAAGTCTATGGTGATAGATGAGAGAGGATACACATGATTGCTAATGTTTCCGCCATTAGGCCAATCATATTTGCCAAGATATGCACATACCTTGATAAGTTGTATGCTTGGAGTATGACAAATTGATAACAAGTACACCCACATGAGAGTCATTAGATATCCTTCAAGAATATCTATGAGATTCGCGAGGAGAACTATGAGTTTATTCTTATGTTTGGTAATAATAACTTAATTGCGTGTTAAGTGTCACACGAACCCAAGTTTCCAAACCTGTAAAGGATCTGACAAAATCCAAGGCTAAAATTTTGTTATATTAAAAGCGAATAAATAAAAGGGATGATTGAAGTGTCAATCATTGAGAATTCTACAAATAGAATCTTAGTACATGATGATGAGGATGAGAAGGATTATAAGGATTTAATGAGTAGACCCTTCCACCAAGATACCCATCACGTGGTTATTATGATAACAAGTGGGAGCATCTTTTAAGATTAAAGAGCCCAACACTAGATAGAGATCTAGTGATGTACTTTGAAAAACTTCATGTTATTAGGAATAACGATGAGTGGAAAGAAAAGGAGCAATTCATAAAGTTGGAACCAATGGATACATAGTATATCCATCATCCAAGCTTTTATTGCATTTAGACAAGAGGACCATGAAGTGTCATGAAACTTGTATACTACTTTAGATTATATGATATGAAGCAATAACATTGTGTTGATTGTTCATATGTGATAATCACATTTATCGTTTGAGTTTATAAAACTCATTATTGTGCTTTGTTATATCCAAATAGGTTGTAGTGACAACTTTGAACCCTATTAAAGTGAACTGGATTAACTTAGCATTGGCACCTAGTTACTTACATGAGGTGACATCTTGAAGTGACTAGAGTATGATGCGATTGATGGCAAGTTCAAGTGCTATAGAGTCATATGATATGACTAGTCGATCACATAGACAGATTGTATGGGACACTCTGTCGGGCAGTGACCGCTTATAGAGTTCTGGCAATTCATCAAGCCTGGTCGTGGCGAGAACTACTATAGTATTCTTTTTGAGTCAATTCTTTGGACTAGAGACTATTCGCCAAACTCGACATAGTTTCTGATTGACTTTGATTTTTGCCCCAAGCCATTCTGTAAAAAGGGGTGAATGGGCAATTACTGGGTCATGAAGGACTGTGAGTGAATGAAGGGAATACTGCGATAGAAATTGTCCAACCCCTTGTCAGGGTTAACAAATATCTCGAGGTTACTCGAGGAGTAGTAAGCTAGAAATGCGTGGCCACGCTCGGAAGATATCTACGGTAGATAATTCCTGTCAGATAGTTATTCTCCAGATCGAGGAAACCACTCTAGATATTATCACGTACAAGTACGACCTGCAAGACACCTTGCATTGAGTGAGAGATTTAAAATAGGACAAGAGAGTTGGTGACGCACACTTATTGCGAACAAGTGGGAGATTGTTGGAGAGAGTGTCCTCAACAATAGTGCAATCACTTAATTAAATCTCATTAACGAGAATACAAAGGGATGATTAACATTATAGTCAACTGATCCACATTAATCGGTAATGATTGACTTACTAGAGTTTGACATTACTGTCGTATGACGGTGGTGATCAGTTGATCCCTTGAGGTCACACCGAAAGGACGATTCCCTAATCAAGAATATTAATTAATTGTATAACGATACAGAGTAATTAACCCCTTAAACAGAACGAGTTTACGAGTGAGAAATATATCTTATTATAATATGATTAAATAAGATTGAATAATATAATTGTTATATTAGAATGCTTAATGTTTATGAAACATTTGAGATAAACATGATTGGTTGATCATAATTACAATTAGTTGTAGATCATATCAACCAAATATGAGATGACCCATTTTATATATATGTGATTATAAATTATTACTTAAAATGTTAAGTTTAATTTATTTGACATAAAATTGTATTTAATTAGTTTAATACATAATTATATTTTGAGATAACATGTCACATGTCACATGTCACATGTGTGACAAATGACAAAATCACATTTTATAAAATGGAGTCCATTTTAAGTGGTATAACCGGTTTTAGTGGGGTGGTTGGGTAGGTTTAGGCTTTAACATTATTCTAATGATGATTAAACATAATGATTACTAAAGCCCAATGCCTATAGGCACCCTATGATCTTGATAAGGCAAAAAGAAAAGCATGCCCTCCCTTCCCGAGGGAGGGTGCCGGCTCCTAGTGGGTATTAAGAGGATGTTTTTCCTCTTGTAATATTTACTAGTACATCTCATAATATTTACTCATCATCTCACTAGAAAATACAACTAAATACTTAGAAACTTTAGAAGTTTCATAGAATTTGTATTTTGTGGATTGAACTCGACACTTCTAAGGTAGAAATTTCGAGCTTCATACTTGTTATTAAGGGGATCTTGTTTATTGTTCTAGTAAAACAATATTCAAGAGATTAAGGATAGTCTAGGTGCATCACCAAGGAGAGTTCCTATAATTGGAACTAGGAAGTTCATCCATACTTTCTTAAGCTCAAGAACAAGTACAAGAAGGTGTCTTGTATTTGTGCCCAATACCCGAAATATAATCAATGTGAGGAACATAATCTTTCCCTACTTTGTTTTATTTATTTGCATGTAACTAGATCTTGGAAACTAATTAAAGACTTCATTAGTTAATCATAAGAAGAGTCTTATGAGTAGGTATATGAACCTAACAATATGGTAGTCTTTGGTGTGTTTTCTTTTGCTTGTTAGGTTCTAACTTGTTTGTTGATTGTGTTGAGTGATGTTATGTTTGTTTGTATCTACCGTCTTGAGGTGGATCATGTGTTACCTAGAAGAAGTATCCTCTACCGAAGATTTGAAGATTGACAAGCCTAATTGAAGTTTATTTCTTCCTCATCGATGATTTCTATCGTCCTTAATGTATCATGCTCTTTTCCTTCTATCTAAGTTGCAATGAAACTATTCAGAAAACAAGCTAAAACAAAGACAAATTGAACTAAGGTTAGACACTTGGAGATTGCTCTGTTTTTGTGTGGACTGGATGCTGAAAGAAGGAGATAGAACCTTAACCAAAGAAAAAAGCCAATGGTTGAGGGTTGAACCTTGATCCCAGCACTCAGCTAAGGGTCTAAGCTCACTTCCAAGCACACAGCCAAGAGATATCAACAGAAACAATGGTTTTAGTTTTTGTGTTTACTTCCAATCTACCTTTCATTCATTAGAAACAAGCCTTATATAGGCAATAGGATTACATCTTGAACGTTCAAACACATCTAAGGTTAATAATGATCCTCAAAAGAAAACAAAATAACAACTACAAACTGATACAAACTGAAATAAAGTGAACAATAGAAAAACAGTTCTGAAAGGGACAGATTCCTTGTTGCCTTGTTGCTGCTTTGTTATATGGTACATAGTGGACTTTTTGCTTGGTGTTTTGGTCCTAAACAGGAGTAGTATTAGTCCCCAAAGTCTGAGCAAAAAGCCCTTGAGTCTGCTTGGCCAAAAGAGGAAACTTTGAGAGTGACAGCTGAACTGCTACTGAATAGGTGAGAACTGGACTGGTGATCTTGGCTCTTGTTTTGAGAGGTGTTCCTGGCATTTTATGAGGAAGGTTTACTGGACAAAAAGTTAGTAGACCCTCCCTAGAACCAAGCCCCATAGTTGGTTTGAAGTTCCTAAGCTTGGAAGTTACCCTGAGACCCTCCCCAAGGCACTGCTGCTGGCTGAATTTCCTGAGGTTTTGTTGGCTTGTTTTGTGAGTCTGTTTTGTGTCTTGGCTGGCCCTGGCTCGTGTCATGGCTATCCCTGGTGTGACAACCCTCGCGAATGCGGAAATATAAAACAAACAAGCATGTGAATTATATTGCGGAAATAGGTAGTTTTTAAAAACTTTTATACATGCAAGTTAAATAAAACGAGGAGTGTCAAAATATTACAAACTAAATACGAAATACAACAAAGAGACGGGGTCTCTTAAAATATTAGCAAAGAACAAGTGTTTAGAAAAACTAGCTAATATTGTCTAGAGGTGAAACTTCCAGGGACAACGCGCGCTAGCTCACACCCGAACCCAAAATAGTCAAAGCAAAAAGCCATCCAATGCAAGCAACCTGTTCATTCATGAAAAACATGAACGCCACAATCACTGGGGAGTAACTCCGGGTTCTCCCAGCCATATCACATTAAACGTACATAGAAGGAAATACAAAAGTAAAGCATGCATATATAGATATACATGTGAGATACGATAAGGATAGATAGTCAATTCAATATATATAATGATAAGATCATATGGAAATCAAATCCGAAACCATCATGTTTTCAAAGACTCGGGGAAGACACTCTTAGGCAACCGAACACGCTCACTAGGGCTTGTATCTCACCGTTAGCGGTATAAGTTTGATAAGATTGAGACTCGACAGACAAACCAAGTCAAGTCATGCGATGATCACAATAAATCCAACATATTATCATCCAATCACGAACCAAGACATTGACGGTGTCCAATCACACAATGACCATGAACAATATCATGAAATCACGTATTAAAAGACGACACAAGACGACATCTCTCACGCTAAATGAAACGCACTAGCATCGTGTACATGGCAAGTATGATTAACAGGCATCCACGTGATAAACATTTCCCTGAACGCATACACGATCACATTTCGTATATGTTCACTAATTTCCTCCGGTAGGACGACGATATAAATACCCGGTCCTAGTCTAAATCTGGCCAGATTCTCGGAATAAACGTGTTCCGATTCGACATGCGATACACGTTTTGCATCCAAGACTCGGTCTTACACTAGACACAGAGTACCCCAAATTCGGTAGATCAATTCATGAAAGAGGCGGAAAAGAGCTCAAGCCACATAACAAGCGGTACGCTACATGCAAATGACACCACCTCGCAAGTACACAACATTTGACGGCCGGGTCGATCAACGTATAGCGTTCAACTCCCAACAACGTCGTCGTATGCCCACTAACACATGCAATTAAGCAGTAAGATACATCCCTGTTCCGACATTCCAGCCTTACGAACAGGAAGGTAGCCAAGGGAATGAGAGTACAAAGCACAAGACAAAATAGTGCTCAAACCGTAACATTTGTAAAAACCGACTCAAAGTGGGACATACCAAAAACCATCACAAAACATGAGAATAGGGTATCATATAAGTTTAAATATGATAAACATGAGTCAATACATGATACATAAGCATTAGAACAAGTTTATGAAGCATAATGAATACAAACATAGATCACCTCTCCAAAACAACGTTGTTTGGAAACCAACGAAAATAAGGGTCCACTTCAAACGGTCATAACTAGAGTTCAAGATATGCAAATGCAGAAATTCCAAGTCGAGGTGATAGCTTATCCTCTTACGGTTCCAACGATAGGTCACAAGCCCAAAACAAGCAAGTAACAAAGGAGATATGATCATTTAACGAAAAGGGGTCAGTGCAGTGAAACTGCACAAGTCACGACCGTGACTTGTATTTCACGACCGTGACATGTGTTACCAATTCACCCGTGAGCCTTCAACATAAATTCAATCCTATCATTTCCAATTCTCATAATCCATTTCTAATAACTATCAACAATCAATATTCATCATCAACAATCATCAATAACAACAATCATCATCCATAACATGATTCCTAAACTTACTAATCGTATTCTAATACGATTTCTAGCATATAAGCATGTAAAACACGTAAATGATATCGAGTAACCCTTCACCGTTACCTTTTCGCGTCTTTAATCGATTCTAAACCTTCCTAGTCTCCACCTACATACAATTAGGTAATAAAAGATGAATATCATTCACTTTGAGAAAGACGGATAATTTAAAAAGCGAGAAAGACGGTAATTTTATTACCAATACGGATAGAGGAAGCTAAGAGGGGAAGAATAAGACGAACTTACGTGAATTTGAGCAAGAAACGAATGAGTAGTGACGATTCTAAAGTTGGAAGAATATGAAGGCTAGGTTTTGGTGTTTATGGTAAGGAAGAAGAAGATTGAGTTGTGAGGGAGTTAGGGTTATGAGGGAGTATATGTAGGAAAAAGTCAACGAAAGTCAAAGACAGCTCAAAAGTGAAGAAAAGTGAAAGACGGCTCAAGACGGGGTTTACTTGAAAACTCGCGGAAATTCCAAATACGAACTCGGAAATTCTAAATTCGACTCGAAACATTAAATTCTAAATTAAAACTTAAATTCGCTGAAAAGTATCCGTAAAATATTTTCACTATAAAAATAGGGTACATTTCCGGGTGTTACAATCACCCCTCCTTTTCAAAAGTTTCGTCCTCGAAACTTGAGAGTAGAAAACAAAAGTATCAAAGACAAGAACCGGTTTTAAAAATTAACAAGAAAGCTTTTACAAGGGAAACATTTAAGAAACGAGGTTCTTCTCGAAAACGGTTTAAGGAGAATTTTCATAAGTGTGAAACTTTACTTACGGATCTCAAGAATGCTCGTCGCGAACGAGAACTCTAATTATCCAAATCAAAGCAATGTCGAAATGGTGAAATCAAAATTCAAAACAACGTTAGTAAGTGCAGGACTAGTTATCAGACGTTTCCAATAACAAGTGCAAACATCCAACCAAACGCAAAATCCAAATATAAAAGCGAAAGAAATCTATTTTCTTCAAAGAGAAGATAGAAAGACCATCTTTAGAGTTCTTTGAAAAGTTAAATTAGAAATACAATATGGAAATTGGAAGGTTTTCTCAAAGATAAAAGCAAAATAAGAAGGTATTACACGTACATAGAGCGACTCGCACATTTCACACACAATTCAGGGTAACAAAATATATACTAAACACGCAAAAACGAAACAAATCGAACTCTTAGGGATAGGAAGAATCACGATGAAGTCAGCAGGAAGATCTACAAGAATTCGACATCACTAAATCTACTAATAAACCAAATCCTCAAGAGAATGCAATTTACCCAATTTGCAACTCATCATTTTCAATCATCAGAAATCCTACAAAAATATTCCATAATCACGAAACTTCGAGTAACAAATCCCAATTATTCGAATCCAATTAGAATCTACTAAGGTCCATCGGCACGGTAGACTCCACAACTAACAATCCACATGAAAGATTTATTACGCACTCTAATCTTCTTAGTTTCATCAAAACTCTTAATAGAAACTACCAACTAAATATTTATCTATGGAAACATGATCGTTAACAACCACAAGGTAAAGGACTTACCATGAAATCCTTTAATCCAATTTACTTCAAACTCATTATCCTAAATTTACAATGAACCTTCTCATTTTCAAAAGTCAAAACACAATTCACGCAACAAAACATAATCATCTATGATTCAACTAGCCTCATCCAAAGTCTCACGACAAGGGAAAATCCACAATCGATTATCGGTTATAAGGATTCTTTAATACGCCATAACATCCTTAAATCGATCATTACTACGCTCGAAGCCTCAAATATAAATAGTCACATTAGCAAACTATGGTGGTTACTAATCCTCAAGATAAATGGGTTCACCATTCTAACTCTATAATCCATAACAACTGAGGACTCACTATCCAAAGCTTGCAACGAACATTTCTCAATCTCAAACTACGATTCCTTAAGAATAAAAGAGAATTACCAATTCCGAACAACAAATGACCAATCACTTGTCAATCAGACAACCATTCAAATCATATAGTTCATCTAAATTTCAATATGAATCGATTTTCATTTACGACAATATTCCTCAAACCTTGGGTACCGGCTTAATTATCCTAAAGCAAAGTCTCTTTTAGAATCCACCAATTAGAGACATATAATTCCCAAATGACATACCAAGCAACCGTTATAGTACCCAACAACAACGAACTATTATCATGAATAACTAAATTCTCAAAATAACACTAGAGTACCAAGCTTCAAATCCAAAACTACTAGGAGAAGATGTATTATCACTATTAGGATTCATCCTCCAGCTTAAGTCCTATTTTCCACGATCAAATACATTCTGAAATTTGCTCCATCCAAAAACACATATTCTAACCTAAGAATTCCAAAACACATTACAATTATTTTCTGAGCTTTACAAACGGAATATCCAATCCACTAGAGAAAAGATGAAGGAGCAACGAGATAGAAAACGATAAGAAATCTCAAGGAGAACACGGGAATAAATAAGGCACGAGATTACAAGAGAGGAGCGCTGAAAATAACGAGGTCAAGGAAGAGACAAAGCAGATGGTAGAGTTATGAAGGTATCCGAGTAAGAAAGAAGATACGAGCATGCGATTTCTTAAAGATCAATCTTGACAAAAAACATTCAAGAATGGAAATGAAAAGGGACAATGGCACGGGTAATGGTTTAAGGTTTAATCCACAAAATTTCTCCTTTCAAACTTAGGGTGATAGTAAAGCAACTCATCCCAAACAAAGGTCTCTCACAAGGGACCATCGTACCACAATAATCAAAGTAAGGTACACCTAGATTTAATAAATCGATTACAACCCAATTCATCCATCCTTTCATATAACACGGATTCCCAATTGCGGAATTGCAACTCAAGCATAGTAACATTCTCTCAACTCCATAATTTGACACATTCCCAAAGGTTTCAAAAACCGAAGAACCCATAAGGAATTTTCCATACTAATCTCTTTTCAACTCCTACGGCCACAATGTAGAACACCGAACAAAACGTCATTATCAACATCATATAGCCCACGAGTTCATTATTAACAAATTACCACCTCAAGTCAAACATCATCATTAACGTCCCAAGGTATTTCCATCATAGCTCACATCATCAAATCTCGCTCATATCTATAATCCTCAAGTAATATGGTTCAACTTACAACGACACCTTACTACTCCAAACGAGTCTCCGATACCATAAGATAAGATCATATCTTCAAATCCAAGAACTATAGCCAAATGCTTTTCCACCAAGCCTATACTCACAAATACACAATCGGAAACCACCCGACATCACTTAATCTCAAAAGTATTTCGCACCTCAAGCTATCATTCAAAACTTCTTATTTACACCAATTAGACATATCATAAGTATGGTCTTCAAAACAATACTAAACTTCTAAGTCCAAAAGACTAAATTGCTAATGAGTTAAGAAGTCATAGCCAACTCATTCGACCTTACACCATCGAATATCATGAACTATTTACACACAAGTCATGACAAGCATCAAGCATTAAAATCATCAAACTTATCTTACTACCTTTCCTTAGAGATACAACCAATCATCAATATAGGGTGAATTAAGATCTACACCATTTTCCTCAAATCACAAATTCATTCTAACAAATACTAATATTCCACAAAATTCAAGTCCTTCCGACCAAGTATAATATACTACAAACAAATGGGTATGACATCCACAAAAATGTTACAAGAGGAAGGTAAGGATACAAAATGATAAGGAGGAGGGAAGTAACAAGAGTAATCTCCAAGGGGAGAAGACATTAGATGATAAAGAAGCACTTAGATAGAAGGAAAAGAGCATAATACAATAAGGACGAGAGAATTCAAAGATGAGGAAGAAATACACTTCAATTAGGCTTGTCAATCTTCAAATCTTAGATAGAGGATACTTCTTCTAGGTAACACAATGATCCACCTTAATACGGTAGATACAAACAACATAACATCACTCAACAAACAAGTTAGGACCTAACAAACATCAAGTACTCCAAAGACTACCACCTTAGGTCCTTAAATCTACCCATCTCTCATTTATTTCTTCAAGCTCAAGTAATTTAAGTTTAGGGTTCACGTGTGTGCGTCGGGAGCGATAAAGCTCTGATACCAACTGTGACAACCCTCGCGAATGCGGAAATATAAAACAAACAAGCATGTGAATTATATAGCGGAAATGTGAAGTTTTAAAAACTTTTATACATGCAAGTTAAATAAAACGAGGAGTGTCAAAATATTACAAACTAAGTGCAGAAAATAACAAAGAGACGGTGTCTCTCAAAATGTTAACAAAGAACAAGTGTTTAGCAAAACTAGCTAAAATCGTCTAGAGGTGAAACTTCCAAGGACAACGCCCGCTAGCTCACACCCGAACCCCAAAATATCATAGCCAAAAAGTCATCCAAGCAAGCAACCTGTTCATCCATGAAAAACATGAACGCCACAATTCAGTGGGGAGTAACTCCGTGTTCTCCCAGTCATATCACATTAAACGTACATATAAGGAAATACAAAAGTAAAATCATGCATATATGAATATACATGTGAATTACGATAAGAATAGATAGGCAATTCGATAAGTAATGATAAGAGCATATGGAATACAAATCCGAACCCATCATGTTATTCAAAGACTCGGGGAAGACACTCTTAGGCAACCGAATACGCTCACTCGGGCTTGCATCTCACCGTTAGCGGTATAAGTTTGATAAGATTGAGACTCGACAGACAAACCAAGTCAAGTCATGCGATGATCACAATAAATCCAACATATTATATCCATTCACGAACCAAAGGAC
>JAIUZE010071155.1:0-17041 GCA_022085475.1 Heliosperma pusillum | reverse complement strand
ATATACCCGATTTTTCTAGTAAAAAATATTTACTAACACTTTTCAGTAGAACTTAAGTTTTTAAAATAGGAATTTTTGTTCCGAGTCTTATTTTGAAATTCCGCGTTCGTATTTGGAATTTTTGAGGGATTCCATGAAAAGATCGTTTTTAGTCATCTTTGACTTTTCTTGACTTTTAAGTCGTCTTTGACTTTTCCTTGACTTTTTTAAAGTCGTCATTGACTTTTTCTTGACTTTTAAGTCGTCCTAAACTTTTCTTGACTTTTAAGTCATCTTCGACTTTTCTCGACTTTTCAGTCAACTTTGACTTCCGTTGACGTTTCCCGACTCGTCTCATAAGTATGAAGACCGAAATTTTATTTAAAAAAATAATATTTTTGATTTATTTTTATTTAGATTTATTAAGATTTATCATAATTTAATATAATTATTTTGAATTTATTCGGAATTTAAAGAATAACGTTTACGGTTTTTAAACAAACGTCATTTAACTATTCCCGACGCATCGTAATGCGCGCAACAAAATCGAAACTCGACTTTGGCATGAGTCACGCGCCCATGTCATCGTTTTCCACTCACATGAGATAGTTTAATTCTTTTGATTCAACTAATAAGAATATCTTAGATATTTTCAACTTTATCGATCAGTTAACGAAAATTACGCAAATCGAGCAAAAACAGACCCGATGCTCACCATACCACACGGCTCAAAAGTCCTCTAATAGCCTTGATATTTTCATTACTTTTGATACAATAATCATAATATCTAGATATTTGTTATAATTAACTTTATCGTTAATTATATTTACTCGTTTACCGTAAAATAATTATTAAACGCGAGTCAATTACGTAACAACAATTTCAAAACTCGACGTCCTTAATTGCCTATAAACACACGGCACACACACACCCTTCCTTACTCACAAACAACTTTTCACTTTACAACAAATCAAAATAAGATCAAAATATCGCTTTCTTTAATCGTTCTTCGTGTTCTTCGTCGTTCATCAATTGTTCTTCATCGTTCTTGAGCAAAACCTTCATAAAATCTTCATTTCTTAATTAAATCCATCCTAACTTATATTTCTAAGATCTCCTCCTCGCTCTCCATCTTCTAGTACGGTTTTATTTCAATTCCGTCAAGATCGTTTTCAACACTTTAATTATAGAAAATCATATTTTAAGTTCTAATAATGTTTTCTTGTCATTTCTTATAGGGGAAGATTTTGAAGACGAGTTTGGTGACTCGTATATTTTGGGTGAAGATTAGTAGACGGGTTTTTCTTTACTTCTTATTTTGGTGCTTCTTGATTTTGCTAGCTAGGTAACGATTCCGAGTTACTCGACGATATAATGTCACATAGCCTTAGTTTCTTAGGTTTTAGTTTTGTTCATGTTATGGTTATGTATGATTTTAGTTAGTAACTTAGCTTTAAGTTTTGTTTCTTTTGATTTTGGTTCATCTTTATTTTTGGTTCATCTTTTTATGATTTAGGGATTTTTGTTAGTAATATGATAAGTAATGGTTATTATTGTGTTTTATGAATTTTTATGATTTTCCATAAAGTTATGATCTTTATGTTGTTTAGGAAATTTTAACAAGTTTAGTGTTCTTGAAGAATTTTGATGATTTTTAATAAGTTATGATTTTTATGTTGTCTTATTGTTCTTGATGATTTTTATGTTGTTAGGAATTTTTATGTTGTTTTAGTGTTCTTGATGAATTTGGATGATTATTCATAAAAATGATTTTTTGTATGATGGTTGTTAAAAGGGGTGTTTGATAATTTAAAACATGTTAGAATAAATTTGTTGTTGTTTGTTGGGTGAACCGTGGAGAGGGCAAGAACCGGACCAACCAGACCGGTCCAGGCCGGTTCAGACCCGGTCTGGGTTGGTCCATGTGGGTCCGGGTTTTGGTCTTTGGGTTGTGTCGATGTTTGATTGATTGGTTGTTGTTTTGACGGGTTTTAAATATGTTAAAGCATGCGGGAAATATTGGAAAACGGTTTTTTAGAAATTTTAGGCAAAACAGCCCATTGAGCCCAAATCAGGCCGTGAGGCCCAAATCAGGCCCATGTGGGTCCGGCCCAACTCAGCCGTGGGTCCCACTTTGGGACTTGTGACGGTTTTTGAGTTATCGTCATTTTTATCGCGTTTTGTAATAATTAGCAAGCGAGAACTATTAATAAGTAAAATATTTAATTAAAAAGGTTTTTCATTAAATTATTATTTCTCACATGTTAGAAATTATAAGACGAGATCGTAGTTTAATTTAATATCCTTTTAGTCAAACGGGGTTTTGGTATTATATAATAATTCACATGTTAGAAGTTTTATTAAATAACATGTAATGAATATGTTGATTTTATGTTCAAGTCTATGTGGAAAAGACTCTGTTTCTAGCCGGTTTGATCCAACGGGTTTTGGTCAAACTAAGATCTAGTCAGCCCCGATTTGACTGATGACCCGTCGCGGGACTCGGGTCGGGGATTTGTCTTCAAGTATGGTTGTATTTAATTATTGAATTAGCCTTAGTAGATATGAGGCGATATGATATATGAACATGATTTATTTGCAATTAGTCACATGATAGGATGTTTTCCCGTGACTTCTTGATTTTATGGTTGGTGTCGTGTTGACTAAGTACCCATAGAGAATTATGAAGATATGGCGTCTTGACCATTCTAATTCTAAATGAGTAGCTTGGACCATGACATTGATAGGCCGTACTATCTTTAACGAGCATATGGAGTTCACTGCTTGATAGCTTTTGTGTCTCGGCTTGGTGGGTTTATATCCAAGTCGGGGCATGGCTGCCTGATCCTTTTTGGGACTGGAGCCAGCTTAAGTACTAGCCATCTCTGCTTAGGGGGTCGCCTAGTAGAGTTTCTCATAGACGGTTATGTCATGGGACGGGGAAAGAATAGCTGTTGTCGCTAGGTCTGATCAGTCTAGGACTATGATGTTTTCCTACCTTGTGGTATAGCCTCGAGTTACAGATGACTATTGACGGTTCTAAGAACTTATGCCTGTTTGTAGAAGTATTGGTCTTTCATGTTTGTATGATTCTATGAGTTTTAGAAGGTGAGATGCAAGCCGGCTAAGATTGATAGAGTTTGGATTACCGATTGTTAACTGATTCACATGATTACGTGTTGATTAGGGTTTGAGTGTATCATGGCCATGTTACGGGGAACCTCTGAGCTAGCATACCAGCTTCCCTACCTCGAGTTATAGTTTATTATCGGTTTCACATGATAGCTTTCACATGCTAGGTTATTTGTTAGTTATCTGTTTCATAACATGAAAAGCATATCATATATGTTTAAGTTTTGTATTTTCCATATACATTGCTTTTATGTTATTCATGTTTCATTAAACTCGACATTTCGTGGCTGGGAGAACTCGGAGTTACTCCCCACTGACTGTGGCTTCCGTGTTTATATTTAATGCGGTCGAACAGGTGGTGAATGCATATTTGGGTACATTGACGAGCTAGCGAGCGAAGTATTTACCTTGGACCTATATTCGGTTCTTAGATTGTCTATTATTATACACTCTTTTATTTCTGTATTTATACGGGAGATATGTCTCCCGTTTCAGATACTTTTTATTGTATAATATTATTTCCGTTTTGTAATGACCCTTTTTATTTATGACACCTTTGTTTATTTATTTAAATTATTTTTTTTCTTTCCGCAAATTTGAGGGTGTCACACGAGTGACCCGAGCAAAATCGATCCGACATGACCTGAGAATACTGCAACCCGAAATCCGTTGACGACCAGAAGATCAGTGACCCGAACCCGACCCAGACCCGACCCGATATTGACCCGATTAAATTGACGCCCTGAAAATTATTAACTCTAATAATGATCAAGATGAAAGTGATTTATTGTTTAAATTGATATGTTTGACTTAAAAATGAATTAATTAAAACCAAATAATAATTTAAAACTAGATTTAATGGAAAAATATTGAAGTATTGCGATAAAATAACCGGACCCGTTTACGACCCATTCCAAACCCGACCCAACCCGATGTATTATTTGACCTGAAAATGACCCGACCCGATAACAACCCAAACCCGACCCGACCCGAAAGGGTTGTTTGACCCGATACGACCAGAATCCGATATGACCCGATCCGACTGATCCGATTGCCACCCCTAGCTGTGGGTACTGCCGTAAGTAGATTTTTTAGGATTTTTTGGTCCCAAATCATCTAACATTTACCCATTACCCTTATGTAAAGATGACGGTTAACATTGTTTTTTAATAACGTCTATATATTTTTTTTGGAGACTGATAACGCCACCCGAAAGTTCTTAACGACACTCACTTTTGTGAGAGCACGTATTTACATTTGTTTTATCATACACTCACAAAACTGTGTGGCATGAGGGATTTCCGAGTAACATTAACAATCCCTTTTCTTTTTGTCTAATGAGTAATGGCACCAATATGACTCTTTGGTAAAAAGAAAAGTCAAGAAACTAGTCTTAACTAACGGAGTTAAATCAGGGTATTAATCGCCCTTGATACAATGATGTCAAGATAGAACGACTCTCTCCAAGGTATAAATGTCGCTCCTCGTAATCACATAATGTCCACCAACGAAAAAGACTAACAACTCAGAAATTCAGAATGTAGTTGCTGATATTTTAAGGAACTCAGAAGAGATAAAAGTGATCGTAGGTTTCTTCTGGATGAATGAAATGACCAAAGAAAGGTCTAACATATAGTGAAGAGAAGAAAGTTGACTAAAATCTGATGCAGAAATTAAATGAAGAATGAGACTCAAAACTGAGTTTTGCGAAGAACAAGAAGAATGGAATCGCCGATATACATTACATTGGAGCCGAGGAGTCAAAGCGCTACCAAAAAAATAAAACACGAGAAATATATTTTGGTCACTTGAGCAAAATTGTACACACCAGAGCAACGGAGGCATCGGAATACTAGCCTCGGTAATAATAAGTACAAGCTTGGAAGTAAACAATAGAAAAGTTCCTTACTGTATACTTTCACTCCTGCATTTCCAATGATACCTAAAAATAACTCGAACCAAAGTTATGAGCGACCCTATAACAGCACATCTGAAGCATACCCAAACCAAAAATTGCCAGACCCAACCCTTCCCGACCCAAAATGCATAAATCGCCCAACTCGATCCAAATTTTGTTTGATGGCCTAATTTTAGGCGTCTATCGTGTGAATAAATTAGGCAACGCGATTGCTGATTGCAGGAAGCAGGACAGCAGGAGTAATAGTTCTTTCTTAGACACCGAATAATCAAAGATGTCTTGATTATTCAAGTCGAACTAGAATGACAGGCCGATGCTATATTAGTGTCTTTGGAACATGATTGACATAATAGTTTGCAGCTGACATAAATCAAATGATTCAAATATCAAAAAAGCAATGAGGCCAAAAAGGCCTACTATCTACTATTTGTACTAAATGTTTCAGATAATGAAAGGTACAACTTTCAGAAAACTACAATACACGGCCTCGCTTTCAACCCTAACATGAATTTTAAGAAACTATATGGTAGCTAGTAGTATTAGTGTCATAAATGTTGCAAAGGGACTAAGCACAACTAAGGAGATTGAAGCTATGCTACGATTTCCTTCTGAGAATTTTCTGCTTCTTTTGATGGATGAAGCGAGTCTTTTGGTGTATGATCTTTTTGTTGATGATGCAGATCTTTTGGGGGATGATCTTTTGATGGATGAAGCGAGTCTTTTGCTGGATGATGATCTTTTGCTGGATGATGATCTTTCGGTGGATGAAGCAAATCCTTTGGTGGATGATCTTTTGGTGGATGAGGTGAATCTTTTTGCGGGTGAGGCGAATCTTTGGATGTATGAGAGTCTTTTGGCGGGTGAGAATCTTTGGGTGTATGGGAGTCTTTTGGCGGGTGAGGATCTTTTGGCGGGTGAGAATTTTTTCTCTTGAGAAGATCACCGAACCTCCTCAACAACGCCTTCTTCTTAACCTGAGAGTTTCTTTCAGTCTCCATGTCATCAAAATGAGCATCCTCATCCTCAAAAGACAAATTAGCATCTTCATCAGTACTACTAGAAGGTGATGAAGCCCTCCGATGATAAGCTGGTGAGGAGTCTTTTTCCGGAGATTCAACAAGATCAAATATGGAACCACCAAGGGCATCATCCTTCTCCCTGACCTGCTCATCGTCCAACTCCTTGCTTGGCTTGGATGCCAAACCGGGTATAGAAGGCCAAAACTGGTTAAGATCGAAGCTGAAAGTGCTGCTCAATTTTCTCTCCTTATGCTCTTTCTCCGGAGTATCAGCTCCACACTCTTTCTTCGCCACCTTTTTCAGCTCCTTGCTCTCTTTCTCCAACTTAGCCACCTCTTTCTTTGACCCCGAAGTTAAAACCCGTTTGAGTTCCTTAATGCTCTCATTAGCCTCGGCCTCACTGATCCTAAGGCGCTCAGTTTCCTGAGCAAGGGTTATAAGGGCCTTATCCTTCTCGGCAAGAGAGTCTTGGAGATACGAGTTTTCAGTCCTAGCAAGACTGGCAGCTTCTTTAGCCACATTAGCTTCGTTTAATGCTTGCTTTAGTATGTCTCTCAACTTCTTACCCTCATCCTTTGATTTCTCATTAGCCTCTTCAACCTCTCTCATCGATTTCATCAACTTATTGTATTCAGCTTGGGTTGCATTTTTCTCATCCTCGGCTTTCTTTATGCATTTGACAAACTCAATCTCTTTCCCGCTCCAGGCCAATAGAGACTCATCCGCCTCCAATCTTAACCTGTTAACAATATTAGTAAGGCGATCATTCTCTTTCTTGTTTTCTCTCAAAAGGGCTTCGTAATTCCCTTCAGTGGACTTGACCATCTTCTTCAAATTGGCGGCTTCCTCTTTGACAGCCTCGAGCTGGTGTTCTGTCGATAGTAGCTTCTCCTTAGCCTGCTTGCACTCAGATACGACTTCTTTAAGCGCCAATGCAAGATCCTCCAACGCCTTATCTTTATTTTCTTCAGCTTCCATAGCCCGTTTCAGCTCATTCTTGAGAAAATCAATCTCATTTAACAAGCTCTTAGTCTCTATAGTCGCCACCTTTTCTTTAGAAGCATCGCTTTTTTGCCTCATATCCCCCTCCAAAGATTCCATCTTCTCACGAAGAGAAGCTGCTTCGAGCTTGTGCTTATCTATCATAAGAGACGCATCCTGAAGCTTATCTTTCTGTTCCACAAAGGATTCAAAAAGCTTAGCCTCTGTTTCCTTGCGTCTCTCCACTTCCGCCTCCAACTCTTCCACCTTCTCCCTACTATCAGAAATCAAACCCTCGCTCTCTTTTAAAACACGTAACTCCTGTTTCATCTTCTTAACTTCATCATCCTTCTCAGACAACGTCGATTCAAGCTTTTTAAACTTGTCAACTTGAACTTGCAAGGACTCGATAATTTTATCCTTGCTCTTTAAGTCCTTGTTTGCATTCTGAAGAGCTTCCTGTACAATACTCAGCTCATCATTATTCTCCGCTGAAATCTTACTTAATCGAAGCTTGATTTCCCTAAGCTCATCAAAAGCGCGACTTCTGTCCTTTTCGGCAACGCTCAATTGGGCTTTAACCTCATTGAGCGCCTCCTGATCAACTTCTTCTTCTTGCCTCACCATTTGCTGCTGCATCTCTATGATGCTCCCCTCTTTTCTCCTCGAAAATATTGCATCAAAATCAGCATTGCCTACAACTCGGATATAATATAATCACATATAATGACATAAAACAATCTTGAAAATAAATCAATGATTAGGACAGTTGACGATACCTGAAAGATTAACCACTTATGTTTGCCAAAAATAAAATATACTCGTATCACCGAATGTCGATGATTTAACAACAGCTTGAATTATTCCAAACAAAAAACTATTTTGTTATGTTTTGTTCTATTTTTGTCCTTTTTTTGTGTTTTCTTTCTTTCTTTCACTCTTTTTTGTTTTTTTTTTCGCTTTTCCGAAAAATTGAGCAGAGCCTGGGTACAAAAAAAAAAGCTCTACCCAGAGAAAATTTATTTATTGTAAGAATATTCTTCCTTGTAAGAAGAACAAGATAAGTCAAAAGAAGGGAAGAAGAGAGAAAAGAAGGTGTATTTAATAAGAGAATTATCTTCTATAATTAGACAAAATCAGTGATAATCCAAATCTTCTATAATTGGGAAAACAAGCATAAGGCAGAGAATAAATGTGGGAGGACTTTAAATATGGAACGCTGCTATACTAAGAATTAATCTTCTACCACTTTTAACCATTGAATTTTAATTAATCCAAACTTAGCAGCCACCCCTCATACTATTGACTAAAAATTGTATTCGTAATAAAACTCGATTTTTATTAGTGTTTAGGATGCAAAGACTAAGATGTTTTCCTGAGTCGAGGGGAAAGAAACAAAAATGTCATTTTGAATATCAGAAAATAATCAACAGTGGGAATATTTAAGGAGAAATTGTATGATATTTTCCAAGTTCTGTCTATGTATGCTGCAAGTAGATCGCTCAGTGCAGTAATGCCGATGCTTCAGTTTGGTGATCAGGGATATGTATCCATGCATATTTGATACGACAAATCAATAATATACTCGTAGAAGATTATCAGTTCACATTGTTGATTTAGTCAAAAAGACGTCATAAAGTGACAATTTAAATTGTCAATCTATGCGAGTTGAAATAGATTTAAAAATGATATAGGTAGACTCTGAAAACGAGTGTTGTGTTAGACTGTTCTTGGGAGGTTCTGGGAAGTTATCCATTGCGTTTCTCGTAGCAACTCTAGCAAGTAGATGGATGCACATTCCCACGAAACCGATGACTTTAGGCTTACGAGTTGCAAGTTCATACATCTAGTTTATGTGAGTTTGATTTCATACTTGACAGACAATATATCAAAGCCCGTGATTAAGTAAGAAGTAGACGGAGTAATACAGATCGTCTTATACATAACTCCTCAAGTTCCCATATTTCAGTAACTACTTAACTAGCCTTAGTTGTGTTATTTCAAATAATGAAGTTAATCGAGCAACATGTGGACGGGTGAAATACCTGCAATTCTGCTAAGGCCGCTCATCTTTCAGATCGAGTTTAGCAAGCTACACCAGTCTGCAGGTATAAAACATCCAGTTCTGTCTCCTTGAGCAGCCCATAACAAAACCATCCAACTCTTTGGAGTTTGGACTGTCAAACACCCGGCTGTACATTCCTGCAAGATAAGCTGCCCGCTTACAGTACAGTTTCAGTTTAGCAAGACGCACGCCTTGTGCAGCCCTTGACAAAATCATCCGACTCTTCGGAGGTTGGACTGTCAAAACACCAAGCTGTACATACCAACGAGATAAGCTGCTGCCCGCTTACAACATTGTTTCAGTTTAGCCCCCAGACAGGATTCAAACCTTGCCTGTAAGGGTTTCTCGCTGTATTTAACTTTGACATCAAATGCAACAAAGGCAAGATCATAAACAGAGCAAATTGATTTGGTATCTTACTTGCGTCATGCAGTGAGTAATGGATTCGGAAATCAGACTAATATTAATCTGTTCAAACATTCAAATATTCAATTAAGCGATACGCAATCGTAATGGATGAAGTAACGAGAGGCCATGGATAACAGCAATTATTATAACTAAAATACTCGACATTGATTCTCTAAACAAATTAAACGCACAGAAATATATTCTGTAGAACATAACAGGATTGAAGCTGATATAATGTATAATGTCAAGCTAAAAATTACATATACGAATGAATGTTCCACACAAAATCAGTGTGACATCCCAAAAACATCACAATGTCACAAGTTTCCATTAAACACAACCAACAATTCTACCACAACTACTAATAAACTATCAAACATCTTCTAATAACAAGCTCAAGCACGTTCGCCTCTGATCCTACGAGCGAGCTGAATATCCTTAGGCATTATGGTAACCCGCTTAGCGTGGATAGCACAAAGGTTAGTATCCTCGAACAATCCTACTAGATACGCTTCAGCAGCCTCTTGAAGAGCCAAAACAGCATGACTCTGAAACCGTAAATCAGTCTTGAAATCCTGAGCAATCTCGCGAACCAGCCTCTGGAATGGGAGTTTCCTGATCAACAGCTCGGTACTTTTCTGGTACTTTCTGATTTCACGTAGCGCCACGGTTCCTGGTCTATATCTGTGGGGCTTCTTCACTCCGCCGGTTGTCGGTGCCGACTTACGTGCTGCCTTGGTTGCTAATTGCTTCCTGGGGGCTTTCCCTCCTGTACTTTTACGGGCTGTTTGCTTTGTACGGGCCATCTACATCAATATGATTAAACAATTGATTATTTGGCGAAAATTAGAGAGAGTTTACACTACAAATTAATTTACCTGAAAATAGAGCCATCTATTTCACTACCAAAATAAATAGCTATCTATTTTACAACTAAAATAAATTAATCACAAATTCTCATTGATGACCGACGCTATTAATCACAAGCTCTTTGGGCATATGGGCATATTGTGAGAGGGAAGACTTGCTGTTAAGTAAGATAGAACCCTAATTTTAAAGGTAGAAACCACAAAAATAAAAAAAAAGCAAAAAAAAGGAAGAAGAAGAATTAAAAAGGATAGAAGAATACCTGGAAGAATAATAAGTTGAAAAATCCTTTTTGTGATCTGACTTTTTCTATAAGTTGGATGAGAAAAGAATTTGACAGAAAATTTGAAAAATAAGAGGTGTAGGTGGGTTTATATAGGGGATCTGGGGTGGGATAGAAGTGGAAATCTGACGGTGGATGTTGGCGATCCGTGTGAGATGGCAGTTGGTCATCCAAGGGTTGTAAATATTGGATTTTGTGTTTTCTCTATTGGACTCAACGCCTATGATTGGTTGTTTTAAGGTTTGTGCGGATTAAGGAACTTGTATGTCTAGTTTTTTTTTTGGAAAGTTTCCAATTTGATTCCACGGGGTTTAGGTTAATTCCTATTCTATTTTATTTCACAAATTGTTCAATAGGACGGTCTTTTACCGGGAGATCATCTTATTTACTAAAAAGCCCCAAAAAACATTAAGACAAAAAAAAACTATTAAAAAATGATTTTTAAGGTAAACTGCCATCTTCACATAAAACCAACGTCAAATTCTTATTTCTCTTCCAAATAGAAAATTCATCTTCTTGTCTTAACGTAAATAAAGTTACTAGTTATCAAACCAATTTTTTTTTTTACAAATGTAAAGTGTAATAAAATAAAAGAGTTTACAAATATTTGATTACATATTATCTATTTTAAAATGGGGAGGATTGAAAGATCCATGAACTACTCCACTAAAACTAGAATTCGACCAAACTGAACCAGCAAGACGACACTTCTTCAAAGGTGGAAACTCTTGAAAGTAATCGTCGAGCTGAATTAGGTAGGCAATAATAGTATTGGTGTACTTGCAAAGCGATGTTAGATGAATAACGGATACTGCATTTCGTTTCTTCAAACTAAATGAATCTCGAGCACAATAACATTCCCCATTTCTATTTTCGACTATTCACAATATTTTCCCTATTTCATTCACCCTCATGGTATTGCTGTTGATTTCCATAAACTATGTAAAGGACATGTTGTCATTACTCCCCATTTGTGTTTTAAGAGTGCTACATAATTTAAAGGATGTTAATGGACAATCTGTGTATGAAGACTTATTGCACTATACCTCCACAAGTTCTATTTCAAGTAGACAACAAGCTAATTTGTAGAGATAATTGATAGTTGACTGATCATAAGTCAATTTTACTTAGTTGCTTCTATACGTCTTCATTGTGTATATATACATTTGACTCTACAAACTTGTAATTATTATTACACAAAATCAATAAAAAAATATCCTTCTATTTACATGTTGTTTCCAGAACTTACTTTTCTCTCTTTCTTCATGTTGAAAGCTTACTAGTCTCTTTAATGGAGATTAGTCAAAACCTAGAATTCTACATGGTATCAGCCTAAATTGATCCAATTTTCTCATCAAATTCTGTTTCTTTTGCAAGATTTATCATTACATTTCTCATTTCCGCTGCGATTTCTTTCACTCGATTTTTTACGCGATCGCGATTTCTACGAAGATCGCATTCTTCATCATTTTTCAATTGATTTGATTTCTTGCAATCAATTCTCTTCACAAGTTTGTTAATTGTTGAAATCTCTTTGATTCCTCAATTAATTCAATATTTTCCCCAAATTTTCACAGTTTCTTGATTTTTCCCCAATTCTGCAAATCATCATGCCTGATGTTCCTTACACCTCCGTTTATAAGGATCCTTTACATCTCACGAATGCAGATCAAGCGTTGTTACAAGTTATTCCTCAGATTTTCGATGGAAAATCTTTTCTACACTGGTCTCGTAATCTTCGTATTGCGTTGATTACGAAGAACAAGTTAGGGTTTGTTACAGGTACATTTCCTCGACCTGCTGTTACTCATGCGAATTATCATGATTGGATTCGTACTGATTACACCGTGATGCGGTGGATCTTGCATTCTCTATCTGAGTCAATTGCTGAAGGTTTGAACTACGTTACTTCAAGCAAACAACTTTGGGATGATCTTAATGAGCGATATAATCAGTCCAATGCTCCCTATCTTTATCAGTTACGTAAAGATGTGGTTCACATTTCTCAAGGAGATTCTTCGGTCGCAGAATACTATGCTCGTCTGAAATCTATGTGGGAGGACATTCGATCTTTGGATCCTATACCAGAATGCAGTTGTGCTGCTATCGCTGCTTGTACCTGCAACTTACTGAAGAAGATTGTTGATCGAGATAATTTCCACAATCTTGTTGATTTTCTCATGGGGCTAAACAAGAAGTATGAGCATACTCGTTCTCAGATCTTAGCCATGGATCCTCTTCCTACTGTCAATCAGGCGTTTGCGAAGATACATCAAATTGAAGCTCAAAAGAATATTACTACTGAAATTCCTGATCAGGATGCCATTGCATTGGCCGCTACTCAATCTTTTGTTGCTCCTCCTGGAAGTTACAAGCCACCAGCAAATGTTTGGAGACGTGATACTCGAGAATTCAAGAAGACGAAGTATGAGGTTAAGCCTAAATATTTCTGCACTCACTGTCAGCGACCAGGTCACACACTTGATTATTGTCGATCATACAAGGCAATGCTTGCTAATCAGGCAGGCACGCAACAACGTCCAAATTATCATTCTGGTTATCTTGGTGCGGCAAAGAAACTTGCAGCTCATGTTGAAGAAATTGCTGAGTTCACTGATGAGACTCCATGTGAGGTACATGCCTCTCCTGTAATTCCTGTTTCTGATCCATCCTTCATACAAGCTGTGGCTAAGGAACTGTTCAAACTACAATCTCTTGCCTCTGATTCTGCAGGACCTATCTTTTCAGGTATGGTTCTTGCATCTGCTGCACATGTTGCTAAAATTACTGATAGTAAACTGCATTGGATCATAGACTCAGGAGCCTCTGACCATATGACCTATGACATTCATAATTTTAGTTCTTATAGGTTGCTCCCTAAACCTTTGGCAGTGACCCTTCCTGATGGACAAGTTAAAGTAGTTGAATATATTGGGGAAGTAGTGTTGAATAACAAAGTTACTCTGCTGGATGTGTTATTCTTACCTGATTTTAGACACAATTTGTTATCTTTGGGACGATTATTAGGTGATTCAGGTCTTGTGGCTAATTTTACTTCTACTGGACGTTGTATTCAGGATCCTGTCACTAAAGAAATCTTGTGCTCTGGCTGGAAGACTGCTGGAATTTTCTGTTTTAGTAGTGCTTCTGCCAGTAGTAATAGTAGTAATAGCCATAATGCTAATAAAACCAATGTAATGACATGTTCTGCTGCTGTGAACACTGATGATGTAGCTCTTATGCATGCTAGGTTAGGGCATAGTTCTCTAAGTACTCTAAAGCATGTAATACCTAGCATTTTGCAAAGTAATAAAACTGGTCATTTACACTGTGATACTTGTTTGTTAGCCAAACAACATAAAAGTCCATTTCATGTCAGTACTACTGTCACCACTAGACTTTTTGAATTGGTTCACATAGACTTATGGGGGTCATATAGGGTTAAGTCTCTCTCAGGAGCATCTTATTTTTTGACTATAGTTGATGACTACAGTCGGGCTACCTGGACATATTTGCTGAAAAATAAAGAAAACTTGAATGTTATTATATCTCAGTTTTTGGCATATGTTCAAAATCAATTTCAAGTCAGAGTTAAAACTCTGAGAAGTGACAATGGGACTGAATTAGTTCAGCAAGAGTGTACTAAGCTACTTCTTAGTCATGGTATAGTCATCCAGAAATCTATTCCAGGGAATCCACAACAAAATGGTAAGGTGGAAAGAAAACACAGGCATTTGCTTGAAACAGCCCGGGCGTTAAGGTTTCAAGCCTTCTTGCCTAAACATTTTTGGGGTGACATGATCTTAGCTGCCACTCATATAATAAACCTACTGCCTTCCTCTGTTTTGGGGTGGAAAACTCCTTACGAAAGATTGTATCAGAAAGCACCTGATTACTCTCACCTTAGGACTGTAGGATGTTTGGCATATGCTGCACAACACATTGGTGACAAATTTGCCCCTAGATCACAAAGATGTATCTTACTAGGATATCCTCTTGGACAGAAAGGGTACAAGTTGTACAGTTTAGACAACCAGAAGGTGTTGTACAATAGAGATGTTGTTTTTCAGGAACAACTATTTCCTTATGATCCACAATTTAAAAACATTTCTGGGTTAAGAAACAATGCCTCTGTTCTTTTTCCAGTTTATTTGCCAAATCAGGAGAATAATATTTTTTTTGAAAATGATCATTCTACCCTAACACAACACCATCTTCCTAATAATGCACATATTACAGAAAATCAAATTCCTAATGATTTTCAATCTGATTCAAATACTACTGCTACACACAATGAAAATCTTCACACTACAACTACTTCATCTACTGCTTGTAATCCAAGGAAATCTCAGAGGATCAAACAGTTATCAAGCAAGCTAAATGGTTTTTTGTGCAAAGGTTTACCACCATCCCTTGCTCATGACATGGCTTCCACATCCAATGCTGTGTCTGTCACCACTGTCCCACCTTCCCTAGCTGCTGTTTTGAATTTTGAGGGGCACTCTAAGGAATTTGAAAAATCTTGCTGCAATGTGCTTCAACATTTTGAACCTGCATGTTACACCCAAGCTAAATCTGATGCTAAATGGGTGGAGGCAATGCAGCTAGAGCTGAAAGCTTTAGAGGCAAACAACACATGGGTACTCACAACTCTACCAAAAGGTAAGAAGGCTATTGGTGCAAAATGGGTTTACAAAATCAAGTATAACCCTAATGGAAGTATAGAAAGGTATAAGGCACGACTAGTTGCAAAGGGTTTTAGCCAAGTTGAAGGGAAAGATTATAAACAAACCTTCAGTCCAGTAGCCAAACTTACTACTGTAAGGATTCTTATTGCATTGGCAGCAGCTAGAAAGTGGCCATTACACCAGTTGGACATTAACAATGCCTTCCTCCATGGTTTTCTTGATGAAGAGGTGTACATGACGAAACCTGAAGGCTATTTTGGGGGAAATGATGATGATGTGTGCCTTCTTAAAAGGTCCTTATATGGCCTCAAACAGGCATCAAGACAATGGAACGTGGAGTTATCCAGATTTTTAGAAAGGCATGGGTTTGTTAAGTCCATGTCTGATTACTCTTTGTTCACTAAGAATGGATCTCAAGGATCTTTTACTGCCATTGTGGTTTATGTTGATGATCTAGTAGTGACTGGGAATGATGATCATCAAATCTCCCTTATCAAAAAAGCATTGGATGATGCATTCACTATAAAGGATCTTGGCCCATTAAGATACTTCCTTGGCATCGAAGTGTCCAGGACAAATGCTGGCATACTTTTAAATCAAAGAAAATATATCACAGATATTATCAAGGATGCAAACATGGAAAACAGTAGCCCTGCCATGTTTCCCTTACCAACAGGGCTTCGTTTATCCACTGACATGGGAGACCTTTTGCAGCATCCTGAGACTTATCGAAGGCTTGTGGGCAGACTACTCTATCTTAACCTAACGAGGCCCGACATCTCTTATGCTGTTCAACATTTGAGTCAATTCTTGCATGAGCCTAGGGTACCTCACTTCCAAGCTGTGTTACACTTAATAAGATATCTCAAAGGCAGCATTAATTTGGGACTGTTTTACTCTGCATCTGCAAAATCAGAACTCCACAGTTACTGTGACGCAGATTGGGGGACATGTGCTTATTCAGGGAGATCCATCACTGGTTATTGCATATTTTTGGGAAGTTCCTTGGTCTCTTGGAAGACAAAGAAGCAAGCAACTGTCAGTAAGTCTTCTGCAGAGTCGGAATATAGGAGCATGAGCCAGACATCCAGTGAGATTGTTTGGATTGTTGAAGTGTTAAAAGACCTGCAAGTGCATATTCCTACTCCTACAACTCTCTTTTGTGATAACAAGGCTGCTCAATATATCGCAGCTAACCCCGTTTTTCACAAAAGGACCAAACATTTAAAGCTTGATTGCCATTACATCCGAGAAAAAATTGCAGAAAGCCTTATACAGACTTCTCATGTTTCTACATCTCAACAGCTAGCCGATGTTTTTACAAAGGCCCTTGGCCAGCAACAACATGCTTACTTGACTAGCAAGTTAGGACTTTTGGCCTCTTTCCCAAGTCCTACTTGAGGAGGGGATGTAGAGATAATTGATATTTGACTGATCATAAGGCAATTTACTTAGCTGCTTCTATACGTCTTCATTGTGTATATATACATTTGACTCTACAAACTTGTAATTATTATTACACAAAATCAATAAAAAATATCCTTATATTTACATCTTGTTTCCAGAACTTTCTTTTCTCACTTTCTTCATGTTGAAAGCTTACTAGTCTCTTTAATGGAGATTAGTCAAAACCTTGATTTCTATAATTTCTTCGCGACATAATGGCAATTACACGAGGACAGCTTAGCAAGTTTAGCTACC